>JABWPP010000048.1:12677134-12824634 GCA_016920855.1 Puya raimondii
AACCCTCAAAATGCCAAGTATTACAATCTTCCCTCCTTTAAATAGTTTCGTCCTCGAAACTAAAGTAAAGTACTCACCTCAAGATGCAAACAAGTGGGGATAAGATCTCTGCATCACTGTCTCTAATTCCCACGTTGCTTCTCTTTCATCATGATAATTCCACTGCACCTTGACGTAAGGTATGACCCGATTACGCAATTCCCTCGTCTCACGAGCAAGAATTCGTATCGGTCGCTCCTCGTAATGTAAATCCTCCGTCAGCTCTAGTGGAGTAAAATCTATCACATGTGAAGGATCATACATGTATCTTCTCAGAACAGATACATGGAAAACATCATGCACACCTGCTAATCGAGGCGGAAGGGCTATCCGATAGGCCACGGGTCCTATTCTTTCCAAAATCTCAAAAGGACCAATAAATCGCGGACTAAGCTTTCCGCGAATCCCAAATCTCCGTATGCCCTTCGATGGTGAAACCTTTAAGAAGACATGATCTCCAACATGAAATTCCAGATCTCGCCTCCGAGTATCAGAATAACTCTTTTGCCTGCTCTGAGCTGTCTCAATATGTCGCCGTATTACTTTAACTTTCTCCTCAGCTTCAAGTAATAAGTCTGGACCTAAAGTTTTCCTTTCGCCAACATCATCCCAATACAAAGGTGATCGATATTTACGTCCATACAATGCTTCAAACGGAGCCATCTTAATGCTCGCTTGATAGCTATTGTTGTACGCAAACTCCACCAATCTCAGATGTCGATCCCATCCTCCACCAAAATCCAAAACACAAGTCCTCAGCATATCCTCAAGCGTCTGAATAGTACGCTCGGACTGACCATCAGTCTGTGGATGAAACGCAATGCTAAAACGAAGCTGACTCCCCAAAGCTGTCTGTAAACTCCTCAAGAAATGTGAGACAAACCTCGGGTCTTTATCAGATACTATTGAGATTGGCACTCCATGCAATCTCAATATCTCATCCAAATAAAGCTGAGCAAGCCGCTCACGGGGCCAAGTAATCTGTATAGGTAGAAAATGAGCAGACTTCGTCAGTCTATCCACAATCACCCATATTGCATCATAGCCGCTCGAAGTCCTCAGCAAACCCACAACAAAATCCATCGTGATATGATCCCACTTCCATTCAGGTATCGGAAGGCTTTGTAGCTTATCAGCTGGTACTCGATGTTCAGCCTTCACTTGCTGACATGTTAAACATTGCGCTACAGCTCTTCCAATGTCTCTCTTCATGCCATTCCACCAGAAATGAGTCTTCAAATCCTGGTACATCTTAGTTCCACCAGGATGTACAGAATAAGGAGAATAATGCGCTTCCTTCAATATCTCATCTCGAATCTCCGAATCTGCTGGTACACATAGACGACCTCTGTAACGGAGAACTTCAGAATCATCAAAGCTAAAACCTTCAAGATCACCACTCCTCAGTTGATCTCGAATTTTCATCAAGTAAGGATCTACACTCTGTTTCTCTCGAATCTTTTCTAACAGAGTAGGCTGTATGACCATAGTCATTAGTCTCGCAGTCATCCCATGAGTAACCACTTCGAGAGACAATCTCCGCATCTCCTCCACTAGGACAGGCTGTTGAGTGATACTCATACTCAAAGTTGCCACAGCCTTCCTACTTAACGCATCGGCAACAACATTAGCCTTACCAGGATGATACAGAATAGAGATATCATAATCTTTCAATAATTTCAACCATCTTCGTTGCCGTAGATTCAACTCTTTCTGTGTAAACAGATACTTAAGGCTCTTGTGATCAGTATAGACTTCGTAACGCTCTCCATAGAGATAGTGGTGCCACAACTTCACAGCAAAAACTACCGCCGCTAACTCTAAATCATGAGTAGGGTAGTTTTTCTCATACTCCTTTAATTGTCTTGAAGCATAAGCAATTACTTTACCATGTTGCATCAGCACGCAACCCAAGCCACTATGCGAAGCATCACTATAGATTACAAATTCTTCGCCCATCGCTGGTAATGCAAGAATAGGGGCTGTCATCAACTTCTGCTTAAGCTCATAAAAACATTCCTGGCAATCATTACTCCAAATATACTTAACTCCTTTTCTGGTTAACCGAGTAAGAGGCGTAGAGAGTTTCGCAAAACTCTCCACAAATCGTCGATAATACCCGGCTAAACCAAGGAAACTCCGTACCTCAGAAATCGTCGTCGGTCTAGGCCAGTCTCGAATTGCCTCAATCTTCTTAGGATCAACAGCTACTCCTGAAGCAGAAATCACATGGCCTAAAAAGGCTACCTCCCTCAACCAGAATTTACATTTCTTCAGCTTTACATACAACTTCTTTTCTCTCAAGAGTTGCAGCACTAATCTCAGATGCTCCTCATGCTCCGCATCATCACGGGAGTAAATCAGAATATCATCAATAAAGACTACCACAAACTTATCCAAGAAAGACTTGAAGACTCGGTTCATCATATCCATAAATGCAGCAGGGGCATTCGTCAAACCAAAAGGCATGACAGTAAACTCATAATGCCCATACCGAGTTCTAAAAGCTGTCTTAGAGATATCCTCGGCCTTCACCTTCAATTGGTGGTAACCGGACTGAAGATCAATCTTAGAAAAAACACACGCTTCCTGTAATTGATCGAACAAATCATCAATACGTGGGAGGGGATATCTATTCTTGATGGTCACTTTATTTAATTCCCGATAATCCACAAATAGCCTAAGTGAACCATCCTTCTTCTTCACAAACAACACAGGCGCTCCCCAAGGCGACACACTAGGTCGAATAAATTCTTTATCCATAAGATCCTGCAGTTGCGCCTTCAACTCTCGCAATTCAGCTGGTGCCATTCTATAGGGTGTCTTCGAGATTGGCGCGGTTCCTGGTACCACATCAATCACGAATTCAATCTCCCTATCAGGAGGCATCGAGGATAGTTCGGAAGGAAAAACATCTGAAAACTCACGAACAATAGGAATATCCTCGAGTCCTGATACAACAGTAGGCACCTCCGTCACTGTTGCAAAATAGGCCATACATTCTCTACTCAACATCTGTCTGGCTTTATATGAAAATATAGTCATAGCGAACAGTGAACTTCTACATCCATTGAAAATATACTCCTCCTGTCTAGGCTCACGAAAGAACACCTTCTTAGTTCCACAATCAATCGTCGCGAAATAACGAGACAACCAATCCATGCCAAGGATTATATCAAAATCCTGCAACTGCTTCAATACCAATAAATCAGCAGGCATGATCCAAGGTCCTATCTGCACAGGACATCTCCAACAACCCTGCGTCACCTGTAAACTATGGTCGGGTACTCGCACCTCCTCTGTCTGGGGTAACGACCCTATCTCTAAACCATGATGCATGCAAATGCTCTACTAACAAAGGAATACGATGCACCAGTATCGAATAAAGTACGCGATCTAATGCCACAAATCAAAACAATACCTGCCACCACTCGATCAGCTATCAAGGCGTCCTCAATTTGAGCGGCATAGACTCGGCCGCTTGCCGGTGGCTGGTGTCGATCTGGCTGTCGTGGCATAGAAGATCGGTCCGCCTGACTGAATACCGGGGAAGCTCCAGATACTTGCGGTGGGGAGAAAGGAACAGACGCCATAGATGGAGCTGCTACTAGTCTGGGACAAGTCCTCCTCATATGTCCCGACTGTCCACACTCAAAACATCGACCCTCACGCCGATCACAAAGACTAGGCCAATGAGGTCCTCCACAAATCACACATCGGGGAGATCCCTTCTGCTGTTGTCGCTGCTGGCGAAATCCTCCAGACTGCTGTCGGCTAAATGCTCCACGACCCTGGAAACGCGATCGTGGTGGAGGTCTTGGTGGTCTTCTGCTACTTGACTGCCCTCCATCATCAGGTGCTGGGCGCTTCCTCTCCTGACCCAGAGCCGGGTCCACAAGCTACCCCTTAGACACAACCGTTCCTCGCTCTACCCACAGAGACTGCTCAATAGTCGCATCCAAAGTCTGAAGTCTCTGCGAGTGGACAAATAGAAATATCTCCGGTCTCAAACCCTTCTCATACAGATAGACCTTCTGTATTTCATCTCTTGCAGCAGTAGGCACGCAGTTAAGCAATCTAGTAAACTCCCTAGCATACTCCTGCACCGAGCGATTCCCTTACTTCAGATTCTTCAAATCCTCTTCTATCTTCACCTTCACGCTACTTGGAAAATATGCTCCATACATAATCCCACGAAACTCGCTCCAAGTCATCTGTAGAGGATTCAAGTACCTATGATCACGGGTCCTCCTCCACCAAACATGAGCATCACCAGAAAGACAATGAACTGCCATATGCACCTGCTCACGTGCTGGCACGAACAAATCCACAAACAATTTCTCCATCTCACAAATCTAAGCTTCTACCACCCACGGTTTTATGCTACTACCATTGAATCGGGGCGGATCAAACCTACAGAAGCAAGCCAATCTATCCGCCATCCGCTCCTGCTCTTCTTCAGAAAGCACTTGACTTGGCTGGGTACTCCCTTCCCTAGGTTGAGATGTAACTGGAGTGGTCGCCGCCTGAGATTCCATAGTTCGAGGCGTAGTATTCTGCTGCTGTGAAAAAGCGTCGCACATCTTCTGCAATAAGGCACTCTGCTGCCTTCCCACTGCAGCTATGTCTGCTAGCTGCTCCTGCAGATCGGGCCGTTCACTAGGTCCCGTCTGCTCAGGCATCTCCGAAGGCGTCGGATGCGCTCGCGTCGATGGTCGTCGATGAGGCATAGTAATAACCTGCAACAGAATACCCACTTAGACAACGAACAATCGCACGACCCAATCTAGCGAAAGTCTAGAAGGACACTTCTTTTCTTCTCAGATTATTTTATCGTCTGCAGCCAACATAATTCATCTGATCAAAGAAGACGTTAATCCCTCAATCACTCTTCCTACACAAGGAAGGATTCAAACCCCAATTTTTGACTTTCGCGATTAATCACGTCTCTCTCGTCATAACATTCTAAGGTCTGTTTTCTTAGGTTTTCCTAGGCCCTCTTGACCTATTCCTAAGCTCTGATTCCAACTTAATCTGTCACGCCCCGGGTTACCTTTACCCAGGCATATCAACAGACCCGCCGTATACACAGTAATAAAACTGAGCATACGAAGCGAAATCAATCGTCCAACAACAGCTAAAGGTATCAAAAGTAACAGAGCTGCTATATATAAATAAAGATCACTGTACATACATACATCACAACTCAAAATATACATCTATGATAATCTCTATCTCACTATATGTACAGACTCGAAGGATCATCTACCAAAACAGGGTATACCTCTAGCCAAATGTCCGGGAAAACAGCTCTGCCCTACGGTCTCCTTTCCACGCTCAGAACGCACTGCTGGAGAAGAAGACTCTGCAAAAAGGGTGTCAACAACGGGTGTGAGAACTACTATCAACAAGTAGTCCTCAGTGGGTACCGCCACCAGCGTCAGCGGACTGCCCACTAAGTCCTTGATCTCAAGAGATATATAGAGAGCAATAAATAAAGTAGGAGATAAACTACCACTACTATGCACAATGCTCAACTGTCAATATGAATATCAATGATCTGAACATATCAAACGAGGACTATCATAAATCCATAATACAATACAATGCAATACAATACTTGCGGCTTGAACATGCTCTACCCGTAGGGAGCCAACTAGTACAGGCAAACACCCTCTGTACTACACATAATCCAACTCCGGAGCGGTACTCGTAGGAGCGACCCAACCGAGTATAGTATCACAACACGTATCAGCGCCAAGCACCCACATGTATATGATCGACAGACTGGGTCAAACAGATCTCACACAAGGAATCACGTGCCCTCGGCACCTCAGATGTAACAACAACAAGTATGACCCAATCAATGCTCTAGTGCTCTCAATCAACTCAACTCTACCACAAAGAGGAGGTACAAACAACATAACACGAGCCACAACAGATCACCTACACTAGTATGTACAACAGCTGGTACAAGGGATATCAACAGAATAGGTGTAGGCTAAATCATGCATCAAGGATATAAGAAAATTATGCATGCAAATCAGGTATCACAACCTCATCTATGATCATATCATACAAATGTATCAATCTCAACTAAGGCATGTCACAACTAACATAATCCCAATAATATCATATCATCATATCATAATCTCAACAATATCATATCATGCTAACATGATCCCAACAATATCATATCATCATATCATAATCCCAACAATATCATATCATGCTAACATGAGAGTAAGCACATAGAAGGAAATCTACTGAATCTGGCAAACATTAACCCACCTCAAGAGCTAATCCAACCACGGTGGGGAACAACTGTAACCTCAGATCCAACCCTCCAAGTATATCAAGCTCGAGCAGTACACCGATCTGAATATACCTCCAAAGACTGCTAACTCCAACAGAATAGCTGCTCAGAACCAGATCAGAACAACACAGTAGAGGAGAACAAGCTAGATCAAAACTAATGCCAACACATGGCCCTTACTCTAGCTTTCTCTCTCTAGAAATGGGAATCACGAAGTGGAAAATGCACAAAGCCAACAGGGGGCTCACCTTTTTATAGGCTCCAAATCCTCACATTCGGGCGCCCGAATTCCTACTTCCGGGCGTCCGGAAATCCGAAATGCCAGGTGTCAGCTAGCGGCCAAGCGGCTCGGCGGTGGTCGGCAGGCGGTGGGGCGGTGCTCTCCGACGGTCGACACGTGTCCTGCAACACGACACGTGAAAATCCACGTCATCAACTCAATCCGGATCCATAATCCGGGCGTCCGAATCCTGCACCCAGATCCAAAATCAGGTCAGCCACTTCCGGACCCATCCAAAACATTCACTGGCTCCGGAAACATTCGGGCGTCCACTTTCCAAGTTTCGGGCGCCCGGAATGTCTCGAGTCCAGTAACCCTCAAAATGCTAAGTATTACAAACCGCCCAGTGCTTGTCGCCTGTAACCACTCAGAACATCGCCGGATAACCTCACTCCTTATAGCAACCGCTCCTTCACAATGCACAGCTCTGCTACGTGCGGTCATCTACCTTGGAAAGCGTTTTAGCCCAACAGCTACCCTTGCTTGATCTCAGCGGAGATCAACAGCTGAGATCTAAAAGGCCAAACACCTGATGGTTCGAACGGTTACTAAAGCCTTGAGGAATATCTTGAGGCAGAATACCACTTTGAGTGTCGCTATCGCTTAGTGGTTGTATCTAGCTCAGTTTTGGCTCGAATTAGTGACAGAAACTTGAAGTGTCGAGGACTAAGAGCTTTAGTTAGCATTTGAAGGCCTCGAGGTCATCTCTCAAGGTTCCACCCTGATCAAACTACTCTTTCTCCCATTCGTGCCATAAGCATAGTCGAATCTAGACTGCAATTGGAGGAACGTCAACAGACGGACAAGTCAGAGTGTATCACCTATCAGATAGCATATTTGTTCGCCAATATAAATTTGGCACGCATGGTGGGACCTCATTTGAGGTTATACATTTTATTTTTAAATGACTTTTGAAATTAGAGCCAATGATCAACATGTCATGTCCTAGCGGGGAAAGACCAGCCAAGTGTGCAAGCAGATCTACCATATGGACAAAGTTTTTCTTATACGTGCACAACATCAGAGTATAAAGAACTTGTCAGTTATCTAATTTATAGAGGAAACAAACTTAGGAAATTTAAAGCTTTTGAAACAACATTGTAAATGTTTATAAAAATATTCTACTTTCTAATTTACTCTGGCTTCATCTATAATAGTTAAGTTACAATTTTCTTTTTAAAATATACCAAAATGTCACAACCCTAGGTGGCCCGCTAGCTATTGTGCATCCTTACTCCACACCATGCTCCATCCTACTCAACGCATCTAAAAAATAGTGGGGTGAGAAACTAAATAGTTTCCTAGTCGATACAATAAATCGACAAAGGCCAGTTGCACCGGTCGATACACTAGGAGAAGTAACGAGTACTAATGGCATAACTATAAAGTAGCTATGGGTATGTATGTATCAAGGGCAAGAGCTATTCTGCTGAATAAAAGTAAGCCAGGCCGTATGGAAACAAGCATAAATTATGCATCAATCAACTCAGATGTGTTGTCATGTCATGACTCAACTCAACGCTCTAACCTTTTGGCCCTAAACTAAGCGATGTTCCGCTATGCAACAACTCAATGTATATGTCATCACTCCATGACCTAGTTTGTTGCTCTGATCTTTCGGTCCCAAATATGGCCCTGATCTTTCAGTCCTTGGCTATTAATGCTCGAATGCCTGATATTTTGGTCCGGGGTAGCTGATAAATCTTGATCACTCTTCCAAAAGAGCTTACGCTAATAACCCTACATTATGGTCGATAACAAAAGTTATGATAAGAAACCAAATATCATATCCACAATATACAATGACAGTTGTAGAGTATTCGACCTTGGTAAATAGGCAAGGTTGCGGTATGGATTGTTAGTCAGTATGTACTTACAGTGCTTGACTGAGCTGGAGAAGTTTTGGCACGAAATAGACGCAAAAACGGACTCAGACATTGAATTCTGCTCAAGCTGTGCTATTTTCAGCACTTTCGGACGCCCAAATTGTTATTAGTGCGCCCAAAAATGGTGACTAGAGAAGATGACATCCGAGCCCTCCTAAGGACGCCCACAGCCATGAAGCTGCGCCTAGATTGGGGATCTCGGACGCCCTAATTTGGGTTTAGGGCGCTTGAACCCTGGCGCCTGGCAGAATTGAGAAAGTTTGTTATAATTTGATTCTTTGGGGGCTTTATAGCATATTGTTACAATATATGGTGGAATCCACCTGTGCACAGGGTACACTCCTTTATGTTTATTCCCTCCACCTGATATTTCTAGAGAGAAAGAGAGAAGAAGAGAAAGGGTTTGGAAGGCTTTGAACTACTTGACGAGCCGAACGAGACCACGCGTATGTAGAATTCATCGGCGTTTCAACTATGAGGCTAATACTTTAATATGAGTAGGCTTTCAAACTGGATTTTATGGCGTTTTCTCACAGCCGGTTATAGGGAGTGAGGTGTTGTTGGATTTTTGTGGAATTTGAGATTTAAAAGCCAAATTGTATGTGATTTAAGAGCCGAATTCGCGCGCGTTTCATCGCGTGGATTTCCAAGCTACATGGGAGTGTCGTGGCTACCTTTCGGATAGGGAGGGTCACAGCGAAGCTCCTCGCCTATCCTTTGAGCATTTCTAACCTTGGAATCGCATACTAGGTGGGTTCCGAGTCATCGAAAACGACAAATTTTTCTTTTATCTCTAATTGTGTGCATATGTGTATGTATATGTATATGTTTTATATGATGTTAGAAGGCTATGTTAGAATGAAATTGAGTAGAGAATTGGAATTCTAACATGTTTACATGTGAGTATTAATCTATACTAGCTTGTATGAACAATAGGTCAAATTATCTTAGTATGTTGATTTGATAGTAGCATATTATTTTATGTATACTAGATTAGGCCGGGAAGGGTCATTAAACATCATGTGTACGATTTGTAAGATATCAACTGTTCAATTGCATTAGACATGCTATGATTTATGTGATAGAGGCCGTGAGTTAGCGCTATGGAAGTGGACAGATATTGGGACATAGAGAGAGAACATGGATATTTTATTATGACATTTCACTTAGAAATTACTTTATGATTGTACTAGTGTCATTTATGAGTAGTGAACATGTAGTACTCTGAAATTTTCATGATTTAGGGTTTCTGGACTTGGCGGGATTCGGGCGCCCGGAAGTGGTGAAGTGGACGCCCGAAAGATGTGGACCCCGTTGCACTTTGTGGACGATCCGGTTGTGGCTGACGAGCTTTGGATCTGGGCGCAGGATCTGGACGCCCGGATTGAGGGTCCGAATTGAGTTGTGACGTGGAGAGCCACGTGTCGCGACGCAGGACACGTGTCGATCACCGGAGACACGCCGCCCCACCGCCTACTGACCGCCGACCGACCGCTTGACCGCACGACGACACCTGTACGGCAGGGTTTCCGGACGCCCGGAAGTTGGGAAGTGGGCGCCCGAAAGTGGACTTTTGGCAGCCTATAAATAGGCGAGTCCCTGATGGTTTTTGGTGCATTTCCACTTCGTATGATCCCTATTTCTAGAGAGAGAAAGTGGGTTTAGGGCCATGTGTTGGCATAGTTTGTAACCCTGCTTGCTCTCTTCTACTCTGCTGATCTGATCTGGTGCCAAGCCGTTATTCTGCTGGAGATAGCAGTTTCCTTGGAGGTTTTGACAGATCGGGGTGCTGCCGGATCTGGAGGGTTGGATCTGAGGATACTATTCTTTCCCCACCGTGGTTGGATTAGCTTTTCAGGTGGGTTGATGTTTGCCAGATTCAGTGGACTTCCTCCTACGTGTTTTATCTCATGTTAGCATAATATGATATGATGTTGTTTGGATTATGTTAGCATGATTGGATTATGATATGTGGATATTGGATTATGATATTGGGATTATGATAGTATGCCATGCTAAGATTATGTTAGAGATGCCATGTTAGATTGAGACTGATCTATAGATCGCATGGGCATGTTATGATCTTAGATGTGCTAATGATATATATATGAGCATGCATTTCCTTGTATCCTTGTTGCATGATTGGACCTACACCTATTCTGTTGATTCCTTGTACCAGTTGTTGTACATGTAGTGTAGGTGATCATGTTGTGGCTCGTGCTATGTTGTTGTACCTCCTCTTTGTGGTAGAGTCGAGAGCCTCCTCTTGTGATAGAGTTGAGATTGATTGAGAGCACTGGAGCATTGATTGTGCCGAGGGCACGTGGTTCTTTGTGAGAGCATTGATTGGGTCACACTTGTTGATTATCCTTTGTGGTGCCGAGGGCACAGTAGATTGGGTCTTACTTGTTGACTATTCTTTGAGGTGCCGAGGGCACATGATCCTTTGTTGACCCAGTCGTGTCGATCATATACCTGCGGGTGCTTGGCGTATACTATGGTTGTACTTTGCTCGGTTGGGTCGCTCCCACGAGTACCACTCTAGAGTTGGCATGTTCCGTACAGAGGATTGTACGAGGAACTAGTGACAGATGGTGTTCCTGTCCTAGTTGGGCTCCCTATTGTGTTGAGCAGCTCCCTATTGTGTTGAGCGGGATCAGGCCGCAGGTATGGTATTGTATTGAGAGGTATTATATGGCGAATTTCAAAATACCCCGACTTACCTTGGGTCTATAATACAAAGATCTACTACAATAATCTTTGTAACCGTGAGCCCCGCCCGTTCCTTTTGCACCATACATATGGTCCCCCATCTATTTTGCATCAATAATTCATACGTCAATCGGCCCCCATTTACCCACAAAACCCATCGGTCGATTATTGATTCTAACGAATCGATTAATCTTCATTGCTCCGCTTTAATTACAAGCATATAAATTCAAGCACAATTTTAAGTTCATAAACATCTTTTGGCCATAATTGATATCAAGTCTATACAACACCACCACACCCTGTTATTGTAATCACCACTAACGATTTCCAATCTTAATATATAAAAAATATATATAACAAATACAGGTTATAATATTAAGATGCATCAACGAATATTAATTAAAGTCCCATTATAATACAAATTCAACATCAATTCGTAAGCAAATATAATATATACAACCCCATTATTCAGTATTGCACTCAACATAAACTAATTTTAACAAACTATATCCCCAAAAACAAATCGCACAACAATTGTATTTAATTCACCAACAGTATAACATACCAAAATAACAATTTCATATCAAAACAATGGCATCCAAATCGATTATTTCAATCATACATGCGAGAAAATCGACGTAAATAATGGGTCGATACTGGGAATAGGTTATTCCACTTAAACAGACTTTATTTTATTGTCACAGAACTCATTATATTAAACTTTATAAATCATTACCCTAATTATTTGTACCCCCTATACATTCATTATTACATTTTGGCCGCCGTATGCATTTTTATAATTTGTCAAAAATATATAACAAATCCAATACTCGTTATTTTTAAAGATTTTAAATGAGAAAGATACAAACAATCATATCAAAACTGTGGTATTTAATCATATTTCAATAATAATTTAACAATTTTTATGGATCAAATTTGCAATCACCATTATCATCAATTTTAGAAAAATCCTTGCACAGGACATCCAACCAATTAACCACGTAAAAATCACCTGCCAATTTATATTTCCCCACCAGTAGCTTAAATCCACAGCTTATTCATTAGATGACCTCCATAAATTAATTTTGCGGCAATACTTATAAAAATTTTTTTCATTATTTTAGAATTTCACTCTTTTATTTTTATCAATAATTATTTTAATATGTAGGGTTTTCACCTAATTTTAACAAGTCAATTTTAATGTTCTGCATCGCTGCATATCAGTCCGTTATAAGGATTGCGACCTACATGATAATAAATGCAAAATTTTTCAAAAGGCCCCCCCCAAATTGAAATATTTTATCACGGTAATTATAAACACCACACTCAAAATATAATATATCAATAGCAATATTTAGTTAGATCATTTCAATATTATGCAATTTAACCCCTGACATTCATATATACATTTTACAAACTCCCCCCTTTTGAAAAATTCCGACAAAATTATTCAAGCCCTATACACTAGTCCGTTTCAGACTATACATAACCATTTATACCCAAACTAATCAAAATCCCAAATTTACATTATGAGTAATTTCATTTATCCTTCTATTTTGTTACATCCAATACACAGAAGATAGGTCAATACCAACCAGAAATCACATTCAAAATTTTAAATCCAATTTCAATCCGGCATATGGGATTCGCCTTATTTTTTTATTACTAGCTGCTGTTTATGTATTGGCCTTAGTCGGTCCCGCTTTATTTCCCGCATTTTTTATTTTTATTTCTGCATTGCCTATATATAACCTTCCAAGTAATTATTCATTCCCTCCCCTGAATTCTGTGCGCACATCATACCCACGCTTAATATGCGGTCAGAGCCAAAGGTTGGACGGATGGACTATATAAGAAACAGTATTTTTTCGATTTCTAATTTTATTTATTCCTGATTTTTTAACAGAACTCCGGCGATATTACCATTAGAGTTTTTTTTTGCCATAGTCCCACTGCCTAACTACTTCTGGTACACTCCCATAATAATCAGGCCGCCCAACCCCCCCCACCGTATTATTCACGCTTTCAAGAACCCCGTAAAGCGTCCCCCATCAGGCTTTTGTCCTCCCTTTAGTGCCCCCCCCCCCCTCGTGCGAAACAAATATTTTGCCAATAACAATTTATCACATAAACTCAACCCCACGAAGAGGTGAAAAAACCTGCATCCGATATTATAGGATGCTGCTGTCTCTCCTCCCCCCCATATGAATCGCCTCCCACACTTTTTTTATTTTTTTTACATTTGAACTCCCCCTCCCCCCGCATGCTAGTGGAATTACCGCTTGTTTTTTTTCAGACCATAAATTACGTTGCACTCTCTGGGTCAGCAAATCTATCTATATTCGCATAGTATAAACTAGACTTAACCCCCATCTAAAAGATCCACGTCCCTGGAAACGCGATTGCTGAGGAGGTTTAGGTGGCCGTCTGCTACTTGATTGTCCTCCATCATCAGGCGCCGGGCGCTTCCTTTCCTGACCTTGAGTCGGGTCCACATGCTGCCCTCTCGTCACAAATGCCCCTCGCTCTACCCACAGAGACTGCTCAATAGTAGCATCCAAAGTCTGAAGTCTCTGCGAGTGGACAAATGGAAAGATCTCGGGTCTCAAACCCTTCTCATACAGATAAACCTTCTGTATCTCATCTCTCGCCGCTGAGGGAACACAGTTAAGTAACCTAGTAAATTCCCTCGCATACTCCTGCACCGAGCGATTTCCTTGCTTCAGGTTCTTCAAGTCTTCCTCTATCTTCATTTTCACGCTACTAAGAAAATACGCCCCATACATAATCCCCCGAAATTCACTCCAAGTCATCTGTAGAGGATTCAAGGACCTATGATCACGGGTCCTCCTCCACCAGACATGTGCATCTCCAGATAAACAATGCACTGCCATATGCACCTGCTCCCGTGCTGGCACAAAGAGATCCTCGAACAACTTCTCCATCTCACAAATCCAGGCTTCTACCACCCACGGTTCTATGCTACTTCCATTGAATCGCGGTGGATCAAACCTACAGAAGCGAGCCAATCTATCCGCCATCCGCTCCTGCTCCTCTTCAGAAAGCACTTGACTAGGCTGAGTACTTCCTTCTCCAGGTTGAGATGTAGTTGGAGTAGTTGCCGCCTGAGGTTCCATAGCTCGAGGCGTAGAGAAAGCATCACACATCTTTTGCAACAAGGCACTCTGCTGCCTTCCAACTGCAGCTATGTCTGCTAGCTGCTCCTGCAGAGCGGGCCGTTCACTAGGTCCCGTCTGCTCAGGCATATCCGAAGGCGTCGGATGCGCTCGCGTCGATGGTCGTCGAGGAGGCATAGTAATAGTCCTGCAACAGAATACCCGATTAGGACCACAATCAACTCACGACCCAATCTAGCGAAAGTCTAGAAGGACACTTCTTTTCTTCTCAGATTATTATGTCGTCTGCAGCCAACATAATTCATCCGATAAGAGAAGGCATAATCCCTCAATCACTCTTCCTACACAAGGAAGGATTCAAAACCCAATCTTTGACTTTCGCAATCAATTACGTCTCTCACGTCATTCTTAGGTCTGTTTATCTTAGGTTTCCTAGGCCCTCTTGACCTATTCCTAAGCTCTGATACCAACTTAATCTGTCACGCCCCGGGTTACCTCTTCCCAGGCGCATGACCAGATCCGCCGTATACACAGTATCTCTACCATGTATACAAAGCGAAACAACATCCACAATCAAACAAACAGAGCTAAAGGTATCAACAGAGCTGCTATATAAATATATCAAAAGATCACTGTACATACATCATCCATAACTCTCATATAAAACTCTCATATACAGACTGATAACAACATCACACAGTATGTACAGACTCAACCATCTATCCAAAATGGGTATACCTCTAGCCAAATGTCCGGGGAATAGCTCTACCCGACGGTCTCCTTTCCACGCTCAGTATGCACGACTGGGGAAGAAGACTCTGCAAAAAGATGTCACCAATGGGTGTGAGAACTACTATCAATCAAGTAGTCCTCAGTGGGTACCGCCACCAGCCTCAGCGATCTGCCCACTAAGTCCTCAATCTCAAGAGATATGAATAGAGCAATAAAAGAGTAGGAGATATACTACCACTACTATGCACAAAGCTCAACTGTCAGTATGAATACCAATGAACTGAATATACCAAATGAGGACTATCATACACAATACAATACCTGCGAACCAGCTAGTACAGGAACCCCATCTGTACCTAGCTCTCGCCATACAATACCTCTCAATACAATACCATACCTGCGGCCTGATCACGCTCAACCCTACAGGGAGCTGCTCAACCCTCCAGGGAGCCGACTAGTACAGGAAGCCCGTCTGTAACTAGCCCCTCGTACAACCCTCTGTACGGAACATGCCAACTCTAGAGTGGTACTCGTGGGAGCGACCCAACCGAGCAAAGTACAACCATAGTAACGCCAAGCACCCTCAGGTATATGATCGACACGACTGGGTCAACAAAGGATCAAGTGCCCTCGGCACCTCAAAGGATAGTCAACAAGTAAGACCCAATCCATGCTCTCACAAAGAACCACGTGCCCTTGGCACAATCAATGCTCTAGTGCTCACAATAAATCTCAACTCTATCACAAGAGGAGGCTCTCGACTCTACCACAAAGAGGAGGTACAACAACATAGCACGAGCCACAACATGATCACCTACACTACATGCACAACAACTGGTACAAGGAATCAACAGAATAGGTGTAGGTCCAATCATGCAACAAGGATACAAAGAAATGCATGCTCATATACATATCATTAGCACATCTAAAATCAGAACATGCCCATGCAGTCTATAGATCAGTCTCAACCTAACATGGCATCTCTACATAATCTTAGCATGGCATACTATCATAATCCCAATATCATAATCCAATATCCACATATCATAATCCAATCATGCTAACATAATCCAAACAACATCATATCATATTATGCTAACATGAGATAAAACACGTAGGAGGAAGTCCACTGAATCTGGCAAACATCAACCCACCTGAAAAGCTAATCCAACCACGGTGGGGAAAGGACAATATCCTCAGATCCAACCCTCCAGAGAACGTACTCCGGCAGCACCTCGATCTATCAAAATCTCCAAGGAAACTGCTATCTCCAGCAGAATAACGACTTGGCACCAGATCAGATCAGCAGAGTAGAAGAGAGCAAGCAGGGTTACAAACTATGCCAACACATGGCCCTAAACCCACTTTCTCTCTCTAAAAACCGAAGTCACGAAGTGGAATTACACCCAAAAACCATCAGGGACTCGCCTATTTATAGGCTGCCAAAAGTTCACATTCGGGCGCCCACTTCACCATTTCCGGGCGTCCGGAAACTCTGCCGTACAGGTGTCATCGTGTGCTCAAGCGGTCGGTCGACGGTCAGCAGGTGGTGGGGCGGTGTGTCTCCGGCGATCGACACGTGTCCTGCGTCGCGACACGTGGCCCTCCACGTCACAACTCAAACCGGATCTTCCGTCCGGGCGTCCGGTTCATGCATCCAAATCCGATCTCCGTCGGCCACAACCGGATCGTCCACAAAGTGCAACGGGGTCCACTTCTTTCGGGCGTCCACTTCGCCACTTCCGGGCGCCCGAATCCCGCCAAGTCCAGAAACCCTAATTCATGAAAATTTCCGAGTACTCTTGCCTCCAATGACTAAATCATCTACATGAACATGAATATGCTCTATTGTCATAAGCTCAACATTTAATTACACAAATTAAATACATAGGTATGTCCTTTACCAAAACTTTACATGTACTTGATTCCTTACAATCATAGGCATAATTATGTCTTCCACCATAACCTATATGCATATCCATTTAAGCTATAAACATTGGTTAAGAAAAACCTCTTTTTCATTAACATCACATATTCACGCCGCTATACTAAACCAATGTGAGTATAGGCCTAATGCTACTATGGATGCCAATGTATGTAGTGACTAACTAATATGTCCAACTACAATGAATGCATCCCAATAGTGTCAAGCTAAGTAATGCCACAACATATGACTCGCTACTATGTCCATACACTACATGTATATGCATCAATAACCGTGATATACTATGTCCGGTTTACTTAGCTTTTACCCAATCCACGAGGGGACTTACACGAGGTAACATCCCGGCTTGTGCCATGCCTAATGGTCCCGTGGTAGTCAGCATTCTCTCGCTAGAATGAGACACTCCCCCAACGGCGATCCACTTCGGCGCCCAATCCTGCACGGGCGATCAAACGTCGCAAGGCTAACTCCGGAGTGCCGGCTTGTAGGGAGCGACCCTCACAAGCATGTGCGAATGAGCACAAGGGCAAACAAGCGCTGATCATAAGCATCGTATCCAAGGCCAACACATCTCAATCATCATGTCTAAAACATGGAATCACAACATCGACTCGAGGGTCGGAATCATGACACATAAGTCACACTTATTCTCAATTCACTTGTGGGTATATTTCTAACAATATGTAACATGTCTCTAACATGCAAATGGTTACATCTCACTCTACCAATAGGAATGGACCTAAGTCTCATTCATGACCCCAACGGGTTACTATCATATGCTATAACCAAAGCCATACTCAATGCATTATACTAATGCTATTTTCAATGCATTCTACAAATGCCATAACAATGCATTATTCTAATGCCACAAGACCATAATCCATGACATGCATGAGCTACATCAACCTCTACTACATAGAGTATAAAAGTCATCATGCAAGTATTCATTTCTCATTTAATCAAGTAAACACATGCTTAGCCAATTACAATTATCAAACACAAAGAGAACCCCTTTCCTCATGTCTTAAATATGGAATTGTTCAACGACCAAAAGGTCGAGCTCAATGTCAACATTGTCCGTCATAGTTTCTCACCTAGATGAGGTGCAACATACTTGTTTTGTATTTGTCATGTCCTTTCATTTCTCCAGAGTAAGCATACTATAGTATGCAAAGAGAATTCACTAATCCATCAATCAAGTAGTGTCACGCCCCGGGCTAGTTTAGATGCGGAAAACAGGTCAATTTTTTTTTTTTTTTTTTTTGAAAGTCTAGCCCGCGCAGTGAACAGACCCGCCACAAATACAGGCACCTCTGTCTACACGGACAGAGTCTCCCCTGTATTTGCACGGCGTACCAACAACATACAACAGGATCACAATCACATTTACATTCACGATAATCCATACAATACAACATAGAGTACATTTGCATTCAGCTATCCCTACATGCTTCTAAGCACTCCTTAAGCGAAGGATGATGCAATGCACAGTACAACAAGCATCCTATTAAAAGTACTTCCCACTCGAAAGCTTTATTTTCAAACTCTAATAAACATTAGAAGAATCCAAGAAAAACCTTTGAAAACTGTTCCCACACGGAACTTTGTTTTGAAAATCAGCTACCATGAAGGGTAGACACCCACACGATAAAACACAAGTCAAATGCTGATAATAGAAGCTAAAACCCAATCTCATGCATAATAAGTCATCATCTCATACAAGTTATAAGCACTCAATACTGATCATCTAACTGAACCATTTATATATCTATCTGACTACTAATGCAGATAAGAAAAACATAACCAGGGTGATGACCGCTAATGCAGTCTAGCTAGGTCGTCCTCGCATCGAACCACGAACTGGCTCCTCGTCCGATCCACCTGAAAAACAGGGAGTGAGAAACCACAACGAGGTTTCTCAGTGGGTACAACCGAGCCACAGGGGCATGTCGTAATCACTGAGAAACAAAGGAGATATGATAACAATATAATCAGAGATCTACAGTAGCCGTGTCAGTATGAACAGAATAAATAATCAGAACGCTACTGTACAGGAAAAACTAAGATGTATATGCATCAATGGAAAGAAAACTCCAAATACCCAATCTGGTGCCTGCCATATTGGTCTGCAGATCTCAAGCGTTGCCCTATTGGTCCGCAGACCTCAAGCAGTGCCCTATTGATCCACAACCTCATGCGTGCCTGCCACTTTGCTTGCACCCGATCTAACTCATGCGCCCGCAGGTCGACTCATCCGGATAGTACACCCCTGATCGGTGGCCAAACCGATCTGGTGTCATGAATACACGCTGTGCAGTGACGGATCATGCGATATGCTCAATAAACAGCCGGCAAGAAGCCGATATCTGGCCGAAGCCACAGGCGAAAGGAACGCCACATCCTGATCAAATAGATCAAATCATCGTCGGCAAGAAGCCGATACCTGGCCGAAGCCACAGGCGAGAGGAACGCCACATCCTGATCAAACAGATCGAATCCAAGCCGGCGAAAGGCCGGTACCAGGCCGAAGCCACAACAGATCGAAACACACGACAAGAGAGTCGATGTGTTGCCTGGACAATAAGTCCACAAATCATCACTGTGTAATCCTGCTCTACATGTCCATGACCACAAATATACTATGCAAGCAAGGTACGTATGAACGAATGCTGTAAAGAAAGAATCGACATGTAGAGCTATATCAACAAAGGAACAGGGAATAGTGATACCGACTACTCCGTAGGCTCACCCACCTGTCGTACTCACGTCGGGAACCTGGACGCGAAGCAGATCAACCGAACCTACGATAGGTCCACGAGTCAGAGACATGTCCCAAAGGACTCTACAAATGCATCTCACACAAATCCCCAAAACCCGAGACTCGGTTTCCAAGCCGATCTCCGTAAATCACCGGAACTCCCGAAATCGCATCGGGACGTCCCCGGGACACACGAATAGTCCCGAAATGTACCGACTCGATCCACGGGTCAACCGCTGTCCCAAAACACTTCCATTTGGGTGTCTTGGCAGCGAACACAAGATCAAACATCGAAATGATTATCGTCGGACAATCGTTCCGATCCGGGTTCCCGTAAGTGTCGATTTCGACACCGGAACCCACTGCCGCTCACCGGGAGTCTCCGAATACACGAGACGGCCGAGACAACCAGCCAACAAGGATCAGCGGCAGCCCATAAGACATACACATTGCAATCCGTGTTTTGCCGACAGATTTCGTCGGAAAACGCACTAGAAATCGTTCTTCGATTTCCGCGAAAGACGACGGACCTTGGACGATCAGTCCAGAGGTAACACACACAGTTTTATACTAACTGTCCACAGGACCCACCCGATGCACAATTGCATAATGGTCCCCAATCTTTTACGGAATCATAATAATTGTGTGATTTTTTCGGACTTAATGGTTCGATACGACAAACCGAGGTTCTTCGGGGTCAGCCGAGGCATGTGCTGCAAGGTCTCGATGTGCCGGAGGCCGTGCTCATGATTTGGAGCATAGCCGTTCACTGGGGAATGCGCAGGAGCGACGCGAAGTTCAGCGAACAACGCGCGCAGTCCATAAACCGCGTTTACGCCGCAAATCAGCGACTCGCTGACCCAAAGGGAGGTGAGTACGATGATCGGCACTGATCATAGATCACCGTGCTCACATTTGGAGGCATCGGGGTGGCCCCGGGTTGCCGAAACGGCGAGCCGAACCCAAGGCAGTGTGCTGTTTTAACAATAAAGGCTTACCAGGCAGAGGGAGCTAGGGCACGGCCGGCGGCGGCACGGCGGTGGGCGCGCCGGCGGGAGGCAGGTGCGGCCGGCGGGGGAGGTCGCCGCACACAGTATCCGGCGGCGGGAGGCGGCCGGAGGAGTAGGCGAGGATGCCCTAGCCCGGACGCACCAAAAAGGTTGAGCCTTGCACCCGGCGAGCGGCGGCTCCGGCGGCGGTTCTGTCGGCAGCCGACGGGTGCGGGTGGTACAGGGAGGCCGGGGCTTGGGTTGGCCGACGGCGGAGGGCGGCGGTGGCGGCGTTGGCACAAACCGAGCCCGCTCGGGTCTGGGCTCGGGTCACACAGGTCCAGCGGCCACGGCGGTGGTCGGAGCTCCCAGGGACGGCGGCGGCGGGTTGCCTGAGACCGGAGGAGGGCGGTCGGAGTGGTCCCGGGCGACGGCGGCGCGTGGGGAACAGATCTACTCCTCCTCGGCCTGAACTACACCAGAGTTGGTGCAGTCTGCCAGCGGCGGCCGTGGCGGCGCGCAGGGACGGCGGCGACCGGCCAGAGGCTCGCCGGAGGTCCGGGGACACTGCAGGGAAGGAGCCCGAAGTGTGGTTTCCCCCCTGGGTTGATCCCTGGCAGAGATGGACAGAGGTGGAGGTGGTGGTGATGTGTGAGGGAGGATGTGTTGCTGGAGTTGCGGCCACTGCCGGCCGGAAGTAGGGTCGCCGGCGGCGGCAGTCGCGCGCAGAGGGAGGAGCAGGAGGTGGGGGTGTCGGCTTGGTCGCTGTGGAGGTGAATGGAGGCTAGGGTTAGGGTTTGTGTAGAGGAAACCCTAAAATCACCTTTTTATATATAGGTTGGCAAATCGCAATTTAGCCCACCAACACCAACTATTTTTCGTTGAGTCCCTCACAGCGAGTGTATTATGCGCGTAAGTACCTCCAGGTCCGATGTCGTGCAGTTTGGTACATAAAATATAGGGATTTTTCTTGAAATACCAAAAGTGACATTTTAACCCTTCCTCGGAAAACGTGCTTTATCTTACGATCCGTCCGTCAGATTTCCGAACGGATTGCGCCAGCGCGATGAGCACTGCCGAGGCATCGAACTCACGATTTTGTTTCGTTCGATTTGATTGCCGATTTGCAGATCAATAGACCCCTTTACCGTTCATATTTTTTTTTAATTACAATTTGGTCCCTCTACCACCAAGTAGGCTTTTCTCGGAAACCGTGCGTCAGATCCAAATTCCGTCAGTGCCATCGAGTCCAGAATAATCGGACAGTCGAAAATGAGCTATTGGACCACTATGAACAGAGTCCGATACACTCCGAAAGCCATCTCTAATCATCAGCCTATCCGGAAAACCAGAGTTACTATTCACTTAAGTGAATCTTCAAAATCGCGTAACTCTTCCATTTTAAATCATTTTCTCCCGAAACTTGGTGAGTGATCATGTAATTAAAATACACACATAAACATCGTCAACGGAGAGTTAAATTAAATATGAGAAAAATCTCGGTTCTTACAAGTAGTGTCTTATATGACACTCCTTTCTAGCATGCATATCTTAAATAGCATTTCATGAATGCGTCATCACAATACTAGTATAAGTACTCTAGCATGCTTATCACTCTCATAGTACTCTACTATATGGAGTATGCCACTTTTCACATGCAACATGTATATATCATGTGTTCACAATTTCTACCATGTCATAATTAGCACAATTATGCATCAATTCAATCCTATAATAAAATATGAGACATAGGGGGAGTTCACCCATTTCGGTGAGGTCAGACCCACCGGATACCCGTCGAAACCTCACAGTACTTCGAAACGGAGTTGTCCCCCGAGCTTCACATACCCTAAGATAACTTTCCAAGGGGTTAGGGGCTTCGAACAAGCTCACCACGAAATTCACCAAAATTCATGAGGAAAATAGGTGAATTATACCTTAATCCAAGAAAAGCTTGTGCAAACTCCAAATCAAAACATTGGAGCTTCAATTCCCTCCTACAAGAGTGTTCTACACTCATCAATTCAACCTCAAGAGCTCTCAACCAAGAAACCCCAAATGAAACCCTAGTTTTCCAATTTTCTAGGTTTTCATCCCAAATCCAAGTAGTAATCACCAATAGAGGAGTTGTAGGATAATTACTCACCTCATAAGAACTCCAAACCAAGCAAAAAAAGAGACTAGGGTTGGAGGTTCATCCACCAACAAGCTCTCCTCTTTAGCCACGAGCTCCCTCCAAGCCTAGGAGTCAACCTCCATGAAGAAAATGGAGAAAGAAGAGATCAAATCCATGATCTAGGGGGTAGGGAGCAAGAAAATCTAGAGAGAGAGAGAGGGAAACCTTACCTCATTTCCTCCCAAGCCTCAGCCAACAATGGCTATGAAGGGGTGAAGGGGTACTTAACCCAATGCACAAAATCCACTTAGGCCCCTCACAAAGTTAAAATTACAAAACTACACAAAATGCACTCTGCAGCACTGTATACCGGTATGCGCATGTGTATACCGGTATACTGCACAAATTTTGCAAAACCCGAGCCTCGGCCAAGCAGGCCACGCAACAGGATTTCGGTATGCGACTTCCCAGTACCGGTACTAATCGCTTCAGTACCGGTATGCGCATTGCACATACCGGAATGCCAGCGTATTTCGGTATCAACTACTGGATTCCGCAGAACCCGAGAGCTGCGCACAACCAGTTTTCACTGGATTCCGGTATACCAAAACCAGATACCGGTATGCGATGCAAAATCTGCACTTTTGCAGATTTCGACTCCCGGAGTCCGTTTTCACACTTTTTAAGTCCCGAAAACACTCCGAAGCTCACCAAACTCAACCCAAAACTCCAGAATAGTATAAGCCACTATTCTCTCACTAGAACTCCGCAATTTGCTAAAGTTCAGTGTACTACACAATCCTCGTTCGTTCGAATCTGAGCATGTACTCGTGGCAAGCTCGCACTCTTAGGGCGTAATAGAACACTCTCATGGGGTTTCAATTCTCGTTCGTTCGAATCTGAGCATGTACTCGTGGCAAGCTCGCACTCTTTGGCGTAATAGAACGCTCTCACGGGGTTTCAATCCTCGTTCCTTCGAATCTGAGCATGTACTCGTGGCAAGCTCCCACTCTTAGGCGCCATAGAACGCTCTCATGGGGTTTCAATCCACGTTCGTTCGAATCTGAGCATGTACTCGTGGCAAGCTCGCATTCTTTAGGCGTAATAGAACGCGAATTGGGTTATTACGCCACGAGTACTGAATGCTCACATTCGAAGGAACGAGATCGAAGCCCCATGAGAGTGCTCATTCTATATCGCCCGAAGAGTGCGGAATTCGTGGCACGAGTACATCGCTCACATTCTTATGGAACGCCTAGGATAGAAGCTCCATGAGGGCAATTCTTTTTTACGCCTTCAAGAGTGCTGAATTGCTACGAGTACATGCTCGCATTCGAAGGAACGAGGATCGAACGCCCTCAAGAGAGCAATTCTCGTTACGCCCCAAGAGTGCGAGCATGCCACGAGTGGCAAGCTCACACTCTTTAGGAACGAGCGTAATCGAAGCTCTCCCAGAGGCATTCTAAGGCTCCTCGAGCGTCGAATCTGAGCATGTACTCGTGGCAAGATCGCACTCATTGGAGGCGTAATAGAACGCTCTCAGAGAGGATTCTATTACGCCCAATCCTCGTTCGTCAATTCGAATCTGAGCATGTACTACGTTGTGCACGAGCACTCTTAGGGCTAATTAGAAGGAACGAGGATCGAAGCCCAATCCTGCATTTATTACGCCCGAAAAGAGTGCGAATTGCCACGAGGTACATGCTCACTCATGGGCGAAGGATACGAGGATCGAAGCCCCAAGGGAGTTTCTATTACAATCCTCAAGAGTGCGAATTCGAATCACGAGTACATGCTCACATTCGTGGCACGAGGATCGAAGCTCTTTGAGAGCTAATATTACGCCCTCAAGAGTGCGAATTTCGCCACGTTCGAATGCTCACATGAACCGTGGCAAGGAACGCACTCTTAGCGTAATAGAAAGCGCCCAAGAGAGCATTCTCTCTACGTATCCCCAAAGAGCCCAATACTCGTGCAAGCTCGCACGAGTACATGCTCACATTCGAACGAACGAGGATCGATGGGGAGCATTCTATTAATCCTCCAAGAGTGCGAATCTTGCCACGAGTACATGCTCGTGGCAAAGCTCGCACTCTTTAGTCGGCGCATTCTATATAGAAGTGCGAATTCTCCACGGGTTACAATCGCTCGTTCGAAGGAACGTTCGAATCTGAGAGCATGTACTACGCCCCAAGAGGTGCAAGCTCGCACGAGTACATGCTGGGCGTCGAAGGAACGCTCTCCATTGGGGTTTCAAGCCCCGTTCGGAGCAATTCTGACACGCCCTACTCGTGCGAATTGCACACGAGGCGTAACATGCTCATGGGGTTTCAATCCTCGTTCTTTTCGAAATCTGAAGCAGGACTGAAGCCCAAAGAGAGCATTTAATAGAACGCCCTCAAGAGTGCGAATCCTCGTTCGTACATGAATCTGACATGTATTCGAAGGAACGAGCACTCGAGGGCGTAAGAGAGCTCATTCTATGGGGCCCCAATCCTCGTTCGAATTGCCACGAGTAGCATGTACATTCGTGGAACGAAGCTCGAAGCCTTTGAGAGCGTCTATTACGCCCCAAGAGTGCGGGTCATTTCAATCCTCGTTCGTTTCGATGAATCTGACATGTACTCGTCCAAGAGAGCATTCTATTACGCCCCAAGAGTGCGAATTTGCCACGAGTACATGCTCGCATTCGAAGGAACGAGGATCGAAGCCCCAAGAGAGCATTCTATTACGCCCCAAGAGTGATCGAAGCCCCAAGAGAGCATTCTATTACGCCCCAAGAGTGCGAATTTGCCACGAGTACATGCTCGCATTCGAAGGAACGAGGATCGAAGCCCAAGAGAGCATTCTATTACGCCCCAAGAGTGCGAATTTGCCACGAGTACATGCTCACATTCGAAGGAACGAGGATCGAAGCCCCAAGAGAGCATTCTATTACGCCCCAAGAGTGCGAATTTGCCACGAGTACATGCTCAGATTCGAAGGAACGAGGATCGAAGCCCAAGAGAGCATTCTATTACGCCCCAAGAGTGCGAATTTGCCACGAGTACATGCTCAGATTCGAAGGAACGAGGATCGAAGCCCAAGAGAGCATTCTATTCGCCCCAAGAGTGCGAATTTTCCACGAGTACATGCACACAATCGAAGGAACGAGGATCGAAGCCCAAGAGAGCATTCTATTACGCCCCAAGAGTGCGAATTTGCCACGAGTACATGCTCACATTCGAAGGAACAAGGATCGAAGCCCAAGAGAGCATTCTATTACGCCCCAAGAGTGCGAATTTGCCACGAGTACATGCTCACATTCGAAGGAACGAGGATCGAAGCCCAAGAGAGCATTCTATTACGCCCCAAGAGTGCGAATTTGCCACGAGTACATGCTCACATTCGAAGGAAACGAGGATCGAAGCCCAAGAGAGCATTCTATTACGCCCCAAGAGTGCGAATTTGCCACGAGTACATGCTCACATTCGAAGGACGAACGGATCGAAGCCCCAAGAGAGCATTCTATTACGCCCCAAGAGTGCGAATTTTGCCACGAGTGTACATGCTCACATTCGAAGGAACGAGGATCGAAGCCCAAGAGAGCATTCTATTACGCCCCAAGAGTGCGAATTTGCCACGAGTACATGCTCACATTCGAATGAACGTGGATCGAAGCCCCAAGAGAGCATTCTATTACGCCCCAAGAGTGCGAATTTGCCACGAGTACATGCTCACATTCGAAGGAACGAGGATCGAAGCCCAAGAGAGCATTCTATTACGCCCCCAAGAGTGCGAATTTGCCACGAGTACATGCTCACATTCGAAGGAACGAGGATCGAAGCCCAAGAGAGCATTCTATTACGCCCCAAGAGTGCGAATTTGCCACGAGGATCGAAGCCCCAAGAGAGTACGCCCCAAGATGCTGCCACGAGTACCATTCGAAGGAACGAGGATCGAAGCCCAAGAGCGCATCCTATTAGGCCCCAAGAGTGCGAATTTGCCACGAGTACATGCTCACATTCTAAGGAACGAGGATCGAAGCCCAAGAGAGCATTCTATTACGCCCCAAGAGTGCGAATTTGCCACGAGTACATGCTCACATTCGAAGGAATGAGGATCCCCCAAGAGAGCATTCTATTTACCCCAAGAGTGCGAATTTGCCACGAGTACATGCTCACATTCGAAGGAACGAGGATCGAAGCCCAAGAGAGCATTCTATTACGCCCCAAGAGTGCGAATTTGCCACGAGTACATGCTCACATTCGAAGGAACGAGGATCGAAGCCCCAAGAGAGCATTCTATTACGCCCAAGAGAGCGAATTTGCCACGAGTACATGCTCAGATTCGAAGATAGAACGAGGATCGAAGCCCAGAGAGCATTCTATTACGCCCCAAGAGTGCGAATTTGCCACGAGTACATGCTCACATTCGAAGGAACAGAGGATCGAGCCCAAGAGAGCATTCTATAACGCCCCAAGAGTGCGAATTTGCCACGAGTACATGCTCAGATTCGAAAGAACGAGCCCATGAGACCGTTCTATTACGCCCAAAGAGTAGGAGTTTGCCACGAGTACATGTTCAGATTCGAACGAACGAGGATTGAAACCACATGAGAGCGTTCTATTACACCTAAGAATGTGAGTTTGCCACGAGTACATGCTCAGATTCGAAAGAACGAGGATTGAAACCCCATGAGAGCGTTCTATTACGCCCAAAGAGTTGGAGTTTGTCACGATTACATGTTCAGATTCGAACGAACGCGGATTGAAACACCATGAGAGCGTTCTATTACACCTAAGAATGCGAGTGTGCAATGAGTACATGCCCAGAATCGAACGAACGAGGATTGAAACCCCATGAGAGCGTTCTATTACGCCCAAAGAGTGGGAGTTTGCCACGAGTACATGCTCAGATTCGAAAGAACGAGGATTGAAACCCCATGAGAGCGTTCTATTACGTCCAAAGAGTGGGAGTTTGCCACGAGTACATGCTCAGATTCGAACGAACAAGGATTGAAACCCCATGAGAGCGTTCTATTACACCTAAGAATGCGAGTTTGCCACGAGTACATGCTCAGATTCGAACGAACGAGGATTGAAACCCCATGAGAGCGTTCTATTACACCTAAGAATGCGAGTTTGCAACGAGTACATGCTCAGATTCGAACGAACGAGGATTGAAATCCCATGAGACCGTTCTATTACGCCTAAGAGTGGGAGTTTGCCACGAGTACATGCTCAGATTCGAACGAAAGAGGATTGAAACCCCATGAGAGCGTTCCATTACGCCCAAAGAGTGGGAGTTTGCCACGAGTACATGCTCAGATTCGAAAGAACGAGGATTGAAACCCCATGAGAGCGTTCTATTACGCCCAAAGAGTGGGAGTTTGCCACGAGTACATGTTCAGATTCGAACGAACGAGGATTGAAACCCCATGAGAGCATTCTATTACACCTAAGAATGCGAGTTCGCCACGAGTACATGCTCAGATTCGAACGAAAGAGGATTGAAACCCCATGAGAGCGTTCTATTACGCCCAAAGAGTGGGAGTTTGCCACGAGTATATGTTCAGATTCGAACGAACGAGGATTGAAACCCCATGAGAGCGTTCTATTACACCTAAGAATGCGAGTTCGCCACGAGTACATGCTCAGATTCGAACGAAAGAGGATTGAAACCCCATGAGAGCGTTCTATTACGCCCAAAGAGTGGGAGTTTGCCACGAGTACATGTTCAGATTCGAACGAACGAGGATTGAAACCCCATGAGAGCGTTCTATTACACCTAAGAATGCGAGTTTGCCACGAGTACATGCTCAGATTCGAACGAACGAGGATTGAAACCCCATGAGAGCGTTCTATTACGCCTAAGAGTGGGAGTTTGCCACGAGTACATGCTCAGATTCGAACGAACGAGGATTGAAACCCCATGAGAGCGTTCTATTACGCCCAAAGAGTGGGAGTTTGCCACGAGTACATGCTCAGATTCGAAAGAACGAGGATTGAAACCCCATGAGAGCGTTCTATTACGCCCAAAGAGTGGGAGTTTGCCACGAGTACATGTTCAGATTCGAACGAACGAGGATTGAAACCCCATGAGAGCGTTCTATTACACCTAAGAATGCGAGTTCGCGACGAGTACGAGTACATGCTCAGATTCGAACGAAAGAGGATTGAAACCCCATGAGAGCGTTCCATTACGCCCAAAGAGTGGGAGTTTGCCACGAGTACATGTTCAGATTCGATTCGAACGAACGAGGATTGAAACCCCATGAGAGCGTTCTATTACACCTAAGAATGCGAGTTTGCCACGAGTACATGCTCAGATTCGAACGAACGAGGATTGAAACCCCATGAGAGCGTTCTATTACGCCCAAAGAGTGGGAGTTTGCCACGAGTACATGCTAAGATTCGAACGAACGAGGATTGATTGAAACCCCATGAGAGCGTTCTATTACCCAAAGATGCGAGTTTGCCACGAGTACATGCTCAGATTCGAACGAACGAACGAGGATTGAAACCCCATGAGAGCGTTCAATTACACCTAAGAATGCGAGTTTGCCACGAGTACATGCTCAGATTCGAACGAACGAGGATTGAAACACCATGAGAGCGTTCTATTACGCACCTAAGAGAGTGGGAGTTTGCCACGAGTATATGTTCAGATTCGAACGAACGAGGATTGAAACCCCATGAGAGCGTTCTATTACGCCCAAAGAGTGGGAGTTTGCCACGAGTATATGTTCAGATTCGAACGAACGAGGATTGAAACCCCATGAGAGCGTTCTATTACGCCCCCAAAAGAGTGGGAGTTTGCCACGAGTACATGTTCAGATTCGAACGAACGAACGAGGATTGAAACCCCATGAGAGCGTTCTATTACACCTAAGAATGCGAGCCACGAGTGCCACGAGTACATGCTCAGATTCGAACGAACGAGGATTGAAACCCCATGAGAGCGTTCTATTACGCCCAAAGAGTGGGAGTTTGCCACGAGTACATGTTCAGATTCGAACGAACGAGGATTGAAACCCCATGAGAGCGTTCTATTACACCTAAGAATGCGAGTTTTTGCCACGAGTACATGCTCAGATTCGAAACGAACGAGGATTGAAACCCCATGAGAGCGTTCTATTACGCCCAAAGAGTGGGAGTTTGCACGAGACGAGTACATGCTCAGATTCGAACGAACGAGGATTGAAACCCCATGAGAGCGTTCTATTACACCTAAGAATGCGAGTTTGCCACGAGTACATGCTCAGATTCGAACGAACGAGGATTGAAACCCCATGAGAGCGTTCTATTACACCTAAGAATGCGAGTTTGCCACGAGTACATGCTCAGATTCGAACGAACGAGGATTGAAACCCCATGAGAGCGTTCTATTACGCCCAAAGAGTGGGAGTTTGCCACGAGTACATGTTCAGATTCGAACGAACGAGGATTGAAACCACATGAGAGCGTTCTATTACACCTAAGAATGCGAGTTTGCCACGAGTACATGCTCAGATTCGAACGAACGAGGATTGAAACCCCATGAGAGCGTTCTATTACGCCCAAAGAGTGGGAGTTTGCCACAAGTACATGTTCAGATTCGAACGAACGAGGATTGAAACCACATGAGAGCGTTCTATTACACCTAAGAATGTGAGTTTGCCACGATACATGCTCAGATTCGAAACGAAAAACGAGGATTGAAACCCCATGAGAGCGTTCTATTACGCCCAAAGAGTGGGAGTTTGCCACGAGTACATGTTCAGATTCGAACGAACGAGGATTGAAACCCCATGAGAGCGTTCTATTACACCTAAGAATGCGAGTTTGCCACGAGTACATGCTCAGATTCGAACGAACGAGGATTGAAACCCCATGAGACCGTTCTATTACGCCCAAAGAGTGGGAGTTTGCCACGAGTACATGTTCAGATTCGAACGAACGAGGATTGAAACCCCATGAGAGCGTTCTATTACACCTAAGAATGTGAGTTTGCCACGAGTACATGCTCAGATTCGAACGAACGAGGATTGAAACCCCATGAGAGCGTTCTATTACGCCCAAAGAGTGGGAGTTTGCCACGATTACATGTTCAGATTCGAACGAACGCGGATTGAAACACCATGAGAGCGTTCTATTACACCTAAGAATGCGAGTGTGCAATGAGTACATGCCCAGAATCGAACGAACGAGGATTGAAACCCCATGAGAGCGTTCTATTACACCTAAGAATGCGAGTTTGCCACGAGTACATGCTCAGATTCGAACGAACGAGGATTGAAACCCCATGAGAGCGTTTTATTACGTCCAATGAGTGGGAGTTTGCCACGAGTACATGCTCAGATTCGAACGAACGAGGATTGAAACCCCATGAGAGCGTTCTATTACACCAAAGAATGCGAGTTTGCCACGAGTACATGCTCAGATTCGTACGAAAGAGGATTGAAACCCCGTGAGAGCGTTCTATTACGCCCAAAGAGTGGGAGTTTGCCACGAGTACATGTTCAGATTCGAACGAACGAGGATTGAAACCCCATGAGAGCGTTCTATTACACCTAAGAATGCGAGTTCGCCACGAGTACATGCTCAGATTCGAACGAAAGAGGATTGAAACCCCATGAGAGCGTTCTATTACGCCCAAAGAGTGGGAGTTTGCCACGAGTACATGTTCAGATTCGAACGAACGAGGATTGAAACCCCATGAGAGCGTTCTATTACACCTAAGAATGCGAGTTTGCCACGAGTACATGCTCAGATTCGAACGAACGAGGATTGAAACCCCATGAGAGCGTTCTATTACGCCCAAAGAGTGGGAGTTTGCCACAAGTACATGTTCAGATTCGAACGAACGAGGATTGAAACCACATGAGAGCGTTCTATTACACCTAAGAATGTGAGTTTGCCACGAGTACATGCTCAGATTCGAACGAACGAGGATTGAAACCCCATGAGAGCGTTCTATTACGCCCAAAGAGTGGGAGTTTGCCACGATTACATGTTCAGATTCGAACGAACGCGGATTGAAACACCATGAGAGCGTTCTATTACACCTAAGAATGCGAGTGTGCAATGAGTACATGCTCAGATTCGAAAGAACGAGGATTGAAACCCCATGAGAGCGTTCTATTACGCCCAAAGAGTAGGAGTTTGCCACGTACATGCTCAGATTCACGAACGAGGATTGAAACCCCATGAGAGCGTTCTATTACGTCCAAAGAGTGGGAGTTTGCCACGAGTACATGCTCAGATTCGAACGAACGAGGATTGAAACCCCATGAGAGCGTTCTATTACACCTAAGAATGCGAGTGTGCAATGAGTACATGCCCAGAATCAAACGAACGAGGATTGAAACCCCATGAGAGCGTTCTATTACACCTAAGAATGCGAGTTCGCCACGACTACATGCTAAGATTCGAACGAAAGAGGATTGAAACCCCATGAGAGCGTTCTATTACGCCCAAAGAGTGGGAGTTTGCCACGAGTACATGCTCAGATTCGAAAGAATGAGGATTGAAACCCCATGAGAGCGTTCTATTACGCCCAAAGAGTGGGAGTTTGCCACGAGTATATGTTCAGATTCGAACGAACGAGGATTGAAACCCCATGAGAGCGTTCTATTACGCCCAAAGAGTGGGAGTTTGCCACGAGTACACATGCAAGATTCGAACGAACGAGGATTGAAACCCCATGAGAGCGTTCTATTACACCTAAGAATGCGAGTTTGCCACGAGTACATGCTCAGATTCGAACGAAAGAGGATTGAAACCCCATGAGAGCGTTCTATTACGCCCAAAGAGTGGGAGTTTGCCACGAGTACATGTTCAGATTCGAAACAACGAGGATTGAAACCCCATGAGAGCGTTCTATTACACCTAAGAATGCGAGTTTGCCACGAGTACATGCTCAGATTCGAAACGAAACGAGGATTGAAACCCCATGAGAGCGTTCTATTACGCCCAAAGAGTGGGAGTTTGCCACGAGTACATGTTCAGATTCGAACGAACGAGGATTGAAACCCCATGAGAGCGTTCTATTACACCTAAGAATGCGAGTTTCCCACGAGTACATGCTCAGTTTCGAACGAAAGAGGATTTGAAACCCCATGAGAGCGTTCTATTACGCCCAAAAAGAGTGGGAGTTTGCCACGAGTACATGTTCAGATTTCGAACGAACGAGGATTGAAACCCCATGAGAGCGTTCTATTACACCTAAGAATGCGAGTTTGCCACGAGTACATGCTCAGATTCGAACGAACGAAAGAGGATTGAAACCCCATGAGAGCGTTCTATTACGCCCAAAGAGTGGGAGTTTGCCACGAGTACATGCTCAGATTCGAAAGAACGAGGATTGAAACCCCATGAGAGCGTTCTATTACACCCAAAGAGTGGGAGTTTGCCACGAGTACATGTTCAGATTCGAACGAACGAGGATTGAAACCCCATGAGAGCGTTCTATTACACATAAGAATGTGAGTTTGCCACGAGTACATGCTCAGATTCGAACGAGCGAGGATTGAAACCCCATGAGAGCGTTCAATTACACCTATGAATGCGAGTTTGCCACTAGTACATGCTCAGATTCGAACGAACGAGGATTGAAACCCCATGAGAGCGTTCTATTACGCCCAAAGAGTGAGAGTTTGCCACGAGCATCATGCTCAGATTCGAACGAACGAGGATTGAAACCCCCATGAGAGCGTTCTATTACGCCCAAAAAGAGTGGGAGTTTGCCACGAGTACATGTTCAGATTCGAACGAACGAGGATTAAAACCCCATGAGAGCGTTCTATTACACCTAAGAATGCGAGTTTGCCACGAGTACATGCTCAGATTCGAACGAACGAGGATTGAAACCCCATGAGAGCGTTCTATTACGCCCAAAGAGTGGGAGTTTGCCACAAGTACATGTTCAGATTCGAAAGAACGAGGATTGAAACCCCATGAGAGCGTTCAATTACACCTAAGAATGCGAGTTTGCCACGAGTACATGCTCAGATTCGAACGAACGAGGATTGAAACCCCATGAGAGCGTTCTATTACGCCCAAAGAGTGGGAGTTTGCCACGAGTACATGTTCAGATTCGAATGAACGAGGATTAAAACCCCATGAGAGCGTTCTATTACACCTAAGAATGCGAGTTTGCCACGAGTACATGCTCAGATTCGAACGAACGAGGATTGAAACCCCATGAGAGCGTTCTATTACGCCCAAAGAGTGGGAGTTTGCCACGAGTACATGTTCAGATTCGAACGAACGAGGATTGAAACCCCATGAGAGCGTTCTATTACACCTAAGAATGCGAGTTTGCCACGAGTACATGCTCAGATTCGAACGAACGAGGATTGAAACCCCATGAGAGCGTTCTATTACGCCCAAAGAGTGGGAGTTTGCCACGAGTACATGTTCAGATTCGAACGAACGAGGATTGAAACCACATGAGAGCGTTCTATTACACCTAAGAATGCGAGTTTGCCACGAGTACATGCTCAGATTCGAACGAACGAGGATTGAAACCCCATGAGAGCGTTCTATTACGCCCAAAGAGTGGGAGTTTGCACACGAGTACATGTTCAGATTCGAACGAACGAGGATTGAAAACCCATGAGAGCGTTCTATTACACCTAAGAATGGAGTTTGCCACGAGTACACATGCTCAGATTCGAACGAAACGAGGATTGAAACCCCATGAGAGCGTTCTATTACACCAAAGAATGCGAGTTTGCCACGAGTACATGCTCAGATTCGAACGAACGAACGAGGATTGAAACCCCATGAGAGCGTTCTATTACGCCCAAAGAGTGGGAGTTTGCCACGAGTACATGTTCATGATTCAGATTCGAACGAACGAGGATTGAAACCCCATGAGAGCGTTCTATTACGCCCTAAGAATGCGAGTTCGCCACGAGTACATGCTCAGATTCGAACGAAAGAGGATTGAAACCCCATGAGAGCGTTCTATTACGCCCAAAGAGTGGGAGTTTGCCCCGAGTACATGCTCAGATTCGAACGAACGAGGATTGAAACCCCATGAGAGCGTTCTATTACACCTAAGAATGCGAGTTTGCCACGAGTACATGCTCAGATTGGAACGAACGAGGATTGAAACCCCATGAGAGCATTCTATTACGCCCAAAGAGTGGGGAGTTTGCCACGAGTACATGTTCAGATTCGAACGAACGAGGATTGAAACCCATGAGAGCGTTCTATTACACCTAAGAATGCGAGTTTTTGCCACGAGTACATGCTCAGATTCGAACGAACGAGGATTGAAAACCCCATGAGAGCGTTCTATTACGCCCAAAGAGTGGAGAGTTTGCCACGAGTACATGCTCAGATTCGAACGAACGAGGATTGAAACCCCATGAGAGCGTTCTATTACACCAAAAGAATGGGAGTTTGCCACGAGTACATGCTCAGATTCGAACGAACGAGGATTTAAACCCCATGAGAGCGTTCTATTACGCCCAAAGAGTGGGAGTTTGCCACGAGTACATGCTCAGATTCGAACGAACGAGGATTGAAACCCCATGAGAGCGTTCTATTACACCCTAAGAGTGCGAGATTGCCACGAGTACATGCTCAGATTCGAACGAAAGAGGATTGAAACCCCATGAGAGCGTTCTATTACGCCCAAAGAGTGGGAGTTTGCCACGAGTACATGCTCAGATTCGAACGAACGAGGATTGAAACCCCATGAGAGCGTTCTATATTACACCTAAAGATGCGAGTTCGCGACGAGTATATGCTCAGATTCGAACGAAAGAGGATTGAACCCCATGAGAGCGTTCTATTACGCCCAAAGAGTGGGAGTTTGCCACGAGTACATGTTCAGATTCGAACGAACGAGGATTGAAACCCCATGAGAGCGTTCTATTACACCTAAGAATGCGAGTTCGCGACGAGTACATGCTCAGATTCGAACGAAAGAGGATTGAAACCCCATGAGAGCGTTCTATTACGCCCAAAGAGTGGGAGTTTGCCACGAGTAGTACATGTTCAGATTCGAACGAACGAGGATTGAAACCCCATGAGAGCGTTCTATTACACCTAAGAATGCGAGTTTGCCACGAGTAGTACATGCTCAGATTCGAAAGAACGAGGATTGAAACCCCATGAGACCGTTCTATTATGCCCAAAGAGTAGGAGTTTGCCACGAGTACATGTTCAGATTCGAACGAACGAGGATTGAAACCCCATGAGAGCGTTCTATTACACCTAAGAATGGGAGTTTGCCACGAGTACATGCTCAGATTCGAAAGAACGAGGATTGAAACCCCATGAGAGCGTTCTATTACACCTAAGAGTGGGAGTTTGCCACGAGTACATGCTCAGACTGGAACGAAAGAGGATTGAAACCCCATGAGAGCGTTCTATTACGCCCAAAGAATGGGAGTTTGCCACGAGTACATGTTCAGATTCGAACGAACGAGGATTGAAACCCCATGAGAGCGTTCTATTACACCTAAGAATGCGAGTTTGCCACGAGTACATGCTCATATTCGAACGACGAACGAGGATTGAAACCCCATGAGAGCGTTCTATTACTCCCAAAGAGTGGAAGTTTGCCACGAGTACATGTTCAGATTCGAACGAACGAGGATTGAAACCCCATGAGAGCATTCTATTACACCTAAGAGTGGAGTTTGCCACGAGTACATGCTCAGATTCGAACGAACGAGGATTGAAACCCCATGAGAGCGTTCTATTACGCCCAAAGAGTGAGAGTTTGCCACGAGTACATGTTCAGATTCGAACGAACGAGGATTGAAACCCCATGAGAGCGTTCTATTACACCTAAGAATGCGAGTTTGCCACGAGTACATGCTTAGATTCGAACGAAACGAGGATTGAAACCCCATGAGAGCGTTCTATTACGCCCAAAAGAGTGGGAGTTTGCCACGAGTACATGTTCAGATTCGAACGAACGAGGATTGAAACCCCATGAGAGCGTTCTATTACACCTAAGAATGCGAGTTTGCCACGAGTACATGCTCAGATTCGAACGAACGAGGATTGAAACCCCATGATGAGCGCGTTCTATTACGCCCCAAAGAGTGGGAGTTTGCCACGAGTACATGTTCAGATTCGAACGAACGCGGATTGAAACACCATGAGAGCGTTCTATTACACCTAAGAATGCGAGTTTGCCACGAGTACATGCTCAGATTCGAACGAACGAGGATTGAAACCCCATGAGAGCGTTCTATTACGCCCAAAGAGTGGGAGTTTGCCACGAGTACATGTTCATATTCGAACGAACGAGGATTGAAAACCCCATGAGAGCGTTCTATTACACCTAAGAGTGGGAGTTTGCCACGAGTACATGCCCAGAATCGAACGAACGAGGATTGAAACCCCATGAGAGCGTTCTATTACGCCCAAAGAGTGGGAGTTTGCCACGAGTACATGCTCAGATTCGAACGAACAAGGATTGAAACCCCATGAGAGCGTTCTATTACACCTAAGAATGCGAGTTTGCCACGAGTACATGCTCAGATTCAAACGAAAGAGGATTGAAACCCCATGAGAGCGTTCCATTACGCCCAAAGAGTGGGAGTTTGCCACGAGTGCATGTTCAGATTCGAACGAACGAGGATTGAAACCCCATGAGAGCGTTCTATTACACCTAAGAATGCGAGTTTGCCACGAGTACATGCTCAGATTCGAACGAACGAGGATTGAAACCCCATGAGAGCGTTCCATTACGCCCAAAGAGTGGGAGTTTGCCACGAGTACATGCTCAGATTCGAACGAACGAGGATTGAAACCCCATGAGAGCGTTCTATTACACCTAAGAAGAGTGGGAGTTTGCCACGAGTACATGCTCAGATTCGAACGAACGAGGATTGAAACCCCATGAGAGCGTTCTATTACACCTAAGAATGAGTGGGAGTTTGCCACGAGTACATGCTCAGATTCGAACGAACGAGGATTGAAACCCCATGAGAGCGTTCTATTACCCAAAGAGTGGGAGTTTGCCACGAGTACATGTTCAGATTCGAATTCGAACGAACGAGGATTGAAACCCCATGAGAGCGTTCTATTACACCAAAGAGTGGGAGAGTTTGCCACGTAGTACATGCTCAGATTTTCGAACGAACGAGGATTGAAACCCCATGAGAGCGTTCTATTACACCTAAAATGGAGAGTTTGCCACGAGTACATGCTCAGATTCGAAAGAACGAGGATTGAAACCCCATGAGAGCGTTCTATTACGCCCAAAGAGTGGGAGTTTGCCACGAGTACATGTTCAGATTCGAACGAACGAGGATTGAAACCCCATGAGAGCGTTCTATTACACCTAAGAATGCGAGTTTGCCACGAGTACATGCTCAGATTCGAACGAACGAGGATTGAAACCCCATGAGAGCGTTCTATTACGCCCAAAGAGTGGGAGTTTGCCACGAGTACATGTTCAGATTCGAACGAACGAGGATTGAAACCCCATGAGAGCGTTCTATTACACCTAAGAATGGGAGTTTGCCACGAGTACATGCTCAGATTCGAACGAACGAACGAGGATTGAAACCCCATGAGAGCGTTCTATTACGCCCAAAGAGTGGGAGTTTTTGCCACGAGTACATGTTCAGATTCGAACGAACGAACGAGGATTGAAACCCCATGAGAGCGTTCTATTGCACCTAAGAATGCGAGTTTGCCACGAGTACATGTTCAGATTCGAAAGAACGATGATTGAAACCCCATAAGAGCGTTGTGTTACACCCTAAGAGTGCGAGTTTGCCACGAGTACATGCTCAGATTCGAACGAACGAGGATTGAAACCCCATGAGAGCGTTCTATTACGCCCAAAGAGTGGGAGTTTGCCACGAGTACATGCTCAGATTCGAACGAACGAGGATTGAAACCCCATGAGAGCGTTCTATTACGCCCAAAGAGTGGGAGTTTGCCACGAGTACATGCTCAGATTCGAACGAAAGAGGATTGAAACCCCATGAGAGCGTTCTATTACGCCCAAAGAGTGGGAGTTTGCCACGAGTACATGTTCAGATTCGAATGAACGAGGATTAAAACCCCATGAGAGCGTTCTATTACACCTAAGAATGCGAGTTTGCCACGAGTACATGCTCAGATTTGAAAGATGAGGATTGAAACCCCATGAGAGCATTCTATTACGCCCAAAGAGTGGGAGTTTGCCACGAGTATATGTTCAGATTCGAACGAACGAGGATTGAAACCCCATGAGAGCGTTCTATTACACCTAAGAATGCGAGTTCGCCACGAGTACATGCTCAGATTCGAACGAAAGAGGATTGAAACCCCATGAGAGCGTTCTATTACGCCCAAAGAGTGGGAGTTTGCCCCGAGTACATGCTCAGATTCGAACGAACAAGGATTGAAACCCCATGAGAGCGTTCTATTACACCTAAGATGGAGTTTGCCACGAGTACATGCTCAGATTCGAACGAACGAGGATTGAAACCCCATGAGAGCGTTCTATTACGCCCTAAGAATGCGAGTTTGCCACGAGTACATGCTCAGATTCGAACGAACGAGGATTGAAACCCCATGAGAGCGTTCTATTACGCCCAAAGAGTGAGAGTTTGCCACGAGTACATGTTCAGATTCGAACGAACGAGGATTGAAACCCCATGAGAGCGTTCTATTACACCAAAGAATGCGAGTTTGCCACGAGTACATGCTCAGATTCGAACGAACGAGGATTGAAACCCCATGAGAGCGTTCTATTACGCCCAAAGAGTGGGAGTTTGCCACGAGTACATGTTCAGATTCGAACGAACGAGGATTGAAACCCCATGAGAGCGTTCTATTACACCTAAGAATGTGAGTTTGCCACGAGTACATGCTCAGATTCGAACGAACGAGGATTGAAACCCCATGAGAGCGTTCTATTACGCCCAAAGAGTGGGAGTTTGCCACGAGTACATGTTCAGATTCGAACGAACGAGGATTGAAACCCCATGAGAGCGTTCTATTACACCTAAGAATGCGAGTTTTCCACGAGTACATGCTCACTTTCGAAAGAACGAGGATTGAAACCCCATTAGACCGTTCTATTACGCCCAAAGAGTGGGAGTTTGCCACGAGTACATGTTCAGATTCGAACGAACGAGGATTGAAACCCCATGAGAGCGTTCTATTACACCTAAGAATGCGAGTTCGCCACGAGTACATGCTCAGATTCAAAAGAACGAGGATTGAAACCCCATGAGAGCGTTCTATTACGCCCAAAGAGTGGGAGTTTGCCACGAGTACATGCTCAGATTCGAACGAACTAGGATTGAAACCCCATGAGAGCGTTCTATTACACCTAAGAATGCGAGTTTGCCACGAGTACATGCTCAGATTTGAACGAACGAACGAGGATTGAAAACCCCATGAGAGCGTTCTATTACACCCAAAGAATGGGAGTTTGCCACGAGTACATGCTCAGATTCGAACGAACGAAACGAGGATTGAAACCCCATGAGAGCGTTCTATTACGCCCAAAGAGTGGGAGTTTGCCACGAGTACATGCTCAGATTCGAACAACGAGGATTGAAACCCCATGAGAGCGTTCTATTACACAAAAAGAGTGGAGTTTGCCACGAGTACATGCTCAGATTCGAACGAGGATTGAAACCCCATGAGAGCGTTCTATTACGCCCAAAGAGTGGGAGTTTGCCACGAGTACATGTTCAGATTCGAACGAACGAGGATTGAAACCCCATGAGAGCGTTCTATTACACCTAAGAATGCGAGTTTGCCACGAGTACATGCTCAGATTCGAACGAACGAGGATTGAAACCCCATGAGAGCGTTCTATTACGCCCAAAGAGTGGGAGTTTGCCACAAGTACATGTTCAGATTCGAACGAACGAGGATTGAAACCACATGAGAGCGTTCTATTACCCCCGAAGAGTGCGAGCTTGCCACGAGTACATGCTCAGATTCGAACGAACGAGGATTGAAACCCCATGAGAGCGTTCTATTACGCCCAAAGAGTGGGAGTTTGCCACGAGTACATGCTCAGATTCGAACGAAAGACGAGGATTGAAACCCCATGAGAGCGTTCTATTATTACGCCCAAAGAGTGGGAGTTTGCCACGAGTACATGCTCAGATTCGAAAGAACGAGGATTGAAACCCCATGAGAGCGTTCTATTACACCTAAGAATGCGAGTTTGCCACGAGTACATGCTCAGATTCGAACGAACGAGGATTGAAACCCCATGAGAGCGTTCTATTACACCAAAGAATGCGAGTTCGCCACGAGTACATGCTCAGATTCGAACGAAAGGGGATTGAAACCACATGAGAGCGTTCTATTACGCCAAAGAGTGGGAGTTTGCCACGAGTACATGCTCAGATTCGAAAGAACGAGGATTGAAACCCCATGAGAGCGTTCTATTACGCCCAAAGAGTGGGAGTTTGCAACGAGTACATGCTCAGATTCGAAAGAACGAGGATTGAAACCCCATGAGAGCGTTCTATTACGCCCAAAGAGTGGGAGTTTGCCTCGAGTATATGTTCAGATTCGAACGAACGAGGATTGAAACCCCATGAGAGCGTTCTATTACACCTAAGAATGCGAGTTTGCCACGAGTACATGCTCAGATTCGAACGAACGAGGATTGAAACCCCAAGAGAGCGTTCTATTACGCCCAAAAGAGTGGGAGTTTGCCACGAGTACATGTTCAGATTCGAACGAACGAGGATTGAAACCCCATGAGAGCGTTCTATTCTATTACACCTAAGAATGCGAGTTTTGCCACGAGTACATGCTCAGATTCGAACGAACGAGGATTGAAACCCCCATGAGAGCGTTCTATTACGCCAAAAGAGTGGGAGTTTGCCACGAGTACATGCTCAGATTCGAAAGAACGAGGATTGAAACCCCATGAGAGCGTTCTATTACACCTAAGAATGTGGAGTTTGCCACGAGTACATGCTCAGATTCGAACGACGAACGAGGATTGAAACCCCATGAGAGCGTTCTATTACGCCCAAAGAGTGGGAGTTTGCCACGAGTACATGTCAGATTCAGATTCGAACGAACGAGGATTGAAACCATGATGAGAGCGTTCTATTACACCTAAAGAGTGGGAGTTTGCCACGAGTACATGCTCAGATTTCGAACGAAACGAGGATTGAAACCCCATGAGAGCGTTCTATTACACCCAAAGAGTGGGAGTTTGCCACGAGTACATGCTCAGATTCGAACGAACGAGGATTGAAACCCCATGAGAGAGCGTTCTATTACGCCCAAAGAGAATGGAGTTTGCCACGAGTACATGCTCAGATTCGAACGAACGAGGATTGAAACCCCATGAGAGAGAGCGTTCTATTACGCCCAAAGAGTGGGAGTTTGCCACGAGTACATGCTCAGATTCGAAAATTCGAAAGAACGAGGATTGAAACCCCATGAGAGCGTTCTATTACGCCCAAAGAGTGGGAGTTTGCCACGAGTACATGTTCAGATTCGAAACAACGAGGATTGAAACCCCATGAGAGCGTTCTATTACACCTAAGAATGCGAGTTTGCAACGAGTACATGCTCAGATTCGAACGAACGAGGATTGAAACCCCATGAGAGCGTTCTATTACGCCCAAAGAGTGGGAGTTTTGCCACGAGTACATGTTCAGATTCGAACGAACGAGGATTGAAACCCCATGAGAGCGTTCTATTACACCTAAGAATGCGAGTTTGCCACGAGTACATGCTCAGATTCGAACGAACGAGGATTGAAACCCCATGAGAGCGTTCTATTACGCCCAAAGAGTGGGAGGGAGTTTGCCACGAGTACATGTTCAGATTCGAACGAACGAGGATTGAAACCCCATGAGAGCGTTCTATTACACCTAAGAATGCGAGTTTGCCACGAGTACATGCTCAGATTCGAACGAACGAGGATTGAAACCCCATGAGAGCGTTCTATTACGCCCAAAGAGTGGGAGTTTGCCACGAGTACATGCTCAGATTCGAAAGAACGAGGATTGAAACCCCATGAGAGCGTTCTATTACGCCCAAAGAGTGGGAGTTTGCCACGAGTACATGCTCAGATTCGAAAGAACGAGGATTGAAACCCCATGAGAGCGTTCTATTACGCCCAAAGAGTGGGAGTTTGCCACAAGTACATGTTCAGATTCGAACGAACGAGGATTGAAACCACATGAGAGCGTTCTATTACACCTAAGAATGTGAGTTTGCCACGAGTACATGCTCAGATTCGAAAGAACGAGGATTGAAACCCCATGAGAGCGTTCTATTACGCCCAAAGAGTGGGAGTTTGCCACGAGTACATGTTCAGATTCGAATGAACGAGGATTAAAACCCCATGAGAGCGTTCTATTACACCTAAGAATGCGAGTTTGCCACGAGTACATGCTCAGATTCGAACGAACGAGGATTGAAACCCCATGAGAGCGTTCTATTACGCCCAAAGAGTGGGAGTTTGCCACAAGTACATGTTCAGATTCGAACGAACGAGGATTGAAACCACATGAGAGCGTTCTATTACACCTAAGAATGCGAGTTTTCCACGAGTACATGCTCACTTTCGAAAGAACGAGGATTGAAACCCCATGAACCCCATGAGACCATTCTATTACGCCCAAAGAGTGGGAGTTTGCCACGAGTACATGTTCAGATTCGAACGAACGAGGATTGAAACCCCATGAGAGCGTTCTATTACACCTAAGAATGTGAGTTTGCCACGAGTACATGCTCAGATTCGAAAGAACGAGGATTGAAACCCCATGAGAGCGTTCTATTACGCCCAAAGAGTGGGAGTTTGCCACGAGTACTTGTTCAGATTCGAACGAACAAGGATTGAAACCCCATAAGAGCGTTCTATTATGCCCAAAGATTGGGAGTTTGCCACGAGTACATGTTCAGATTCGAACGAACTAGGATTGAAACCCCATGAAAGCGTTCTATTACGCCCAAAGAGTGGGAGTTTGCCACGAGTACATGTTCAGATACGAACGAACGAGGATTGAAAACCCCATGAGAGCGTTCTATTACCCTAAGAATGCGAGTTTGCCACGAGTACATGCTCAGATTCGAACGAACGAGGATTGAAACCCCATGAGAGCGTTCTATTACGCCCAAAAGAGTGGGGAGTTTGCCACGAGTACATGTTCAGATTCGAAACGAACGAGGATTGAAACCCCATGAGAGCGTTCTATTACACCTAAGAATGCGAGTTTGCCACGAGTATATGCTCAGATTCGAACGAACGAGGATTGAAACCCCATGAGAGCGTTCTATTACGCCCAAAGAGTGGGAGTTTGCCACGAGTATATGTTCAGATTCGAACGAACGAGGATTGAAACCCCATGAGAGCGTTCTATTACGCCCAAAGAGAGGGAGTTTGCCACGAGTACATGTTCAGATTCGAACGAACGAGGATTGAAACCCCATGAGAGCGTTCTATTACGCCCTAAGAGTGCGAGTTTGCCACGAGTACATGCTCAGATTCGAACGAACGAGGATTGAAACCCCATGAGAGCGTTCTATTACGCCCAAAGAGTGGGAGTTTGCCACGAGTACATGTTCAGATTCGAACGAACGAGGATTGAAACCCCATGAGAGAGCGTTCTATTACACCTAAGAATGCGAGTTCGCCACGAGTACATGCTCAGATTCGAAAGAACGAGGATTTAAACCCCATGAGACCGTTCTATTACGCCCAAAGAGTGGGAGTTTGCCACGAGTACATGTTCAGATTCGAACGAACGAGGATTGAAACCCCATGAGAGCGTTCTATTACACCTAAGAATGTGAGTTTGCCACGAGTACATGCTCAGATTCGAAAGAACGAGGATTGAAACCCCATGAGAGCGTTCTATTACGCCCAAAGAGAGTGGGAGTTTGCCACGATTACATGTTCAGATTCGAACGAACGCGGATTGAAACACCATGAGAGCGTTCTATTACACCTAAGAATGCGAGTGTGCAATGAGTACATGCTCAGATTCGAAAGAACGAGGATTGAAACCCCATGAGACCGTTCTATTATGCCCAAAGAGTGGGAGTTTGCCACGAGTACATGTTCAGATTCGAACGAACGAGGATTGAAACCCCATGAGAGCGTTCTATTACGCCCAAAGAGTGGGAGTTTGCCACGAGTACATGCTCAGATTCGAACGAACGAGGATTGAAACCCCATGAGAGCGTTCTATTACACCTAAGAATGCGAGTTTGCCACGAGTACATGCTCAGATTCGAACGAACGAGGATTGAAACCCCATGAGAGCGTTCTATTACACCTAAGAATGCGAGTTTGCCACGAGTACATGCTCAGATTCGAACGAAAGAGGATTGAAACCCCATGAGAGCGTTTCATTACGCCCAAAGAGTGGGAGTTTGCCACGAGTACATGCTCAGATTCGAAAGAACGAGGATTGAAACCCCATGAGAGCGTTCTATTACGCCCAAAGAGTGGGAGTTTGCCACGAGTACATGCTCAGATTCGAAAGAACGAGGATTGAAACCCCATGAGAGCGTTCTATTACGCCAAAGAGTGGAGTTTGCCACGAGTACATGCTCAGATTCGAAAGAACGAGGATTGAAACCCCATGAGAGCGTTCTATTACACCCAAAGAGTGGGAGTTTGCCACGAGTACATGTTCAGATTCGAACGAACGAGGATTGAAACCCCATGAGAGCGTTCTATTACACCTAAAATGTGGGAGTTTGCCACGAGTACATGCTCAGATTCGAACGAACGAGGATTGAAACCCCATGAGAGCGTTCTATTACGCCCAAAGAGTGGGAGTTTGCCACGAGTACATGTTCAGATTCGAACGAACGAGGATTGAAACCCCATGAGAGCGTTCTATTACACCTAAGAATGCGAGTTTGCCACGAGTACATGCTCATATTCGAAAGAACGAGGATTGAAACCCCATGAGAGCGTTCTATTACGCCCTAAGAGTGGGAGTTTGCCACGAGTACATGTTCAGATTCGAACGAACGAGGATTGAAACCCCATGAGAGCGTTCTATTACGCCTAAGAGTGCGAGCTTGCCACGAGTACATGCTCAGATTCGAACGAACGAGGATTGAAACCCCATGAGAGCGTTCTATTACGCCCAAAGAGTGGGAGTTTGCCACGAGTACATGTTCAGATTCGAACGAACGAGGATTGAAAACCACATGAGAGCGTTCTATTACACCTAAGAATGCGAGTTTCACACGAGTACATGCTCCGATTCGAAAGAACGAGGATTGAAACCCCATGAGAGCGTTCTATTACGCCCAAAGAGTGAGAGTTTGCCACGAGTACATGTTCAGATTCGAACGAACGAGGATTGAAACCCCATGAGAGCGTTCTATTACACCAAAGAATGCGAGTTTGCCACGAGTACATGCTCAGATTCGAAAGAACGAGGATTGAAACCCCATGAGAGCGTTCTATTACGCCCAAAGAGTGGGAGTTTGCCACGAGTACATGCTCAGATTCGAACGAACAAGGATTGAAACCCCATGAGAGCGTTCTATTACACCTAAGAATGCGAGTTTGCCACGAGTACATCTCAGATTCGAACGAACGAGGATTGAAACCCCATGAGAGCGTTCTATTACACCTAAGAATGCGAGTTTCCCACGAGTACATGCTCAGATTCGAAAGAACGAGGATTGAAACCCCATGAGAGCGTTCTATTACGCCCAAAGAGTGGGAGTTTGCCCCGAGTACATGCTCAGATTCGAACGAACAAGGATTGAAACCCCATGAGAGCGTTCTATTACACCCAAAGAGTGGGAGTTTGCCACGAGTACATGCTCAGATTCGAACGAACGAGGATTGAAAACCCCATGAGAGCGTTCTATTACACCTAAGAATGCGAGTTTGCCACGAGTACGAGTACATGCTCAGATTCGAACGAACGAACGAGGATTGAAACCCCATGAGAGCGTTCTATTACACCTAAAAGATGGAGTTTTTGCCACGAGTACATGCTCAGATTCGAACGAAAGAGGATTAAAACCCCATGAGAGCGTTCCAATACGCCCAAAGAGTGGGAGTTTGCCACGAGTACATGCCCAGAATCGAACGAACGAGGATTGAAACCCCATGAGAGCGTTCTATTACGCCCAAAGAGTGGGAGTTTGCCACGAGTATATGTTCAGATTCGAACGAACGAGGATTGAAACCCCATGAGAGCGTTCTATTACGCCCAAAGAGTGGGAGTTTGCCACGAGTACATGTTCAGATTCGAATGAACGAGGATTAAAACCCCATGAGAGCGTTCTATTACACCTAAGAATGCGAGTTTGCCACGAGTACATGCTCAGATTCGAACGAACGAGGATTGAAACCCCATGAGAGCGTTCTATTACGCCCAAAGAGTGGGAGTTTGCCACGAGTATATGTTCAGATTCGAACGAACGAGGATTGAAACCCCATGAGAGCGTTCTATTACACCTAAGAATGCGAGTTCGCCACGAGTACATGCTCAGATTCGAACGAAAGAGGATTGAAACCCCATGAGAGCGTTCTATTACGCCCAAAGAGTGGGAGTTTTGCCACGAGTACATGTTCAGATTCGAACGAACGAGGATTGAAACCCCATGAGAGCGTTCTATTACACCTAAGAATGCGAGTTTGCCACGAGTACATGCTCAGATTCGAACGAACGAGGATTGAAACCCCCCATGAGAGCGTTTCTATTACCCTAAAGAGTGGGAGTTCGCCACGAGTACATGCTCAGATTCGAACGAAAGAGGATTGAAACCCCATGAGAGCGTTCTATTACGCCCAAAGAGTGGGAGTTTGCCACGAGTACATGCTCAGATTCGAAAGAACGAGGATTGAAACCCCATGAGAGCGTTCTATTACGCCCAAAGAGTGGGAGTTTGCCACGAGTACATGTTCAGATTCGAACGAACGAGGATTGAAACCCCATGAGAGCGTTCTATTACACCTAAGAATGCGAGTTTGCCACGAGTACATGCTCAGATTCGAACGAACGAGGATTGAAACCCCATGAGAGCGTTCTATTACGCCCAAAGAGTGGGAGTTTGCCACGAGTACATGCTCAGATTCGAACGAACAAGGATTGAAACCCCATGAGAGCGTTCTATTACACCAAAGAGTGGCGAGTTTGCCCCGAGAACATGCTCAGATTCGAACGAACGAGGATTGAAACCCCGTGAGAGCATTCTATTACGCCCAAAGAGTGGGAGTTTGCCACGAGTACATGTTCAGATTCGAAAGAACGAGGATTGAAACCCCATGAGAGCGTTCTATTACCCCAAAGAATGCGAGTTTGCCACGAGTACATGCTCAGATTCGAACGAACGAGGATTGAAACCCCATGAGACCGTTCTATTACGCCTAAGAGTGGGAGTTTGCCACGAGTACATGCTCAGATTCGAACGAACGAGGATTGAAACCCCATGAGACCGTTCTATTACGCCCAAAAGAGTGGGAGTTTGCCACGAGTACATGCTCAGATTCGAACGAACGAGGATTGAAACCCCATGAGAGCGTTCTATTACACCTAAGAAGTGCGAGTTTGCCACGAGTACATGCTCAGATTCGAACGAACGAGGATTGAAACCCCATGAGAGCGTTCTATTACGCCCAAAGAGTGGGAGTTTGCCACGAGTACATGTTCAGATTCGAACGAACGAGGATTGAAACCCCATGAGAGCGTTCTATTACACCTAAGAATGCGAGTTTGCCACGAGTACATGCTCAGATTCGAACGAACGAGGATTGAAACCCCATGAGAGCGTTCTATTACGCCCAAAGAGTGGAGTTTGCCACGAGTATATGTTCAGATTCGAACGAACGAGGATTGAAATCCCATGAGAGCGTTCTATTACACCTAAGAGTGTCGAGTTTTTTTGCCACGAGTACATGCTCAGATTCGAACGAACGAGGATTGAAACCCCATGAGAGCGTTCTATTACGCCCAAAGAGTGGGAGTTTGCCACGAGTACATGCTCAGATTCGAACGAACGAGGATTGAAACCCCATGAGAGCGTTCTATTACGCCCAAAGAGTAGTAGTTTGTCACGATTACATGTTCAGATTCGAACGAACGCGGATTGAAACACCATGAGAGCGTTCTATTACACCAAAGAGTGGGAGTTTGCCACAAGTACATGCTCAGATTCGAAAGAACGAGGATTGAAACCCCATGAGAGCGTTCTATTACGCCCAAAGAGTGGGAGTTTGCCACGAGTACATGCTCAGATTCGAACGAACAAGGATTGAAACCCCATGAGAGCGTTCTATTACACCTAAGAATGCGAGTTTGCCACGAGTACATGCTCAGATTCGAACGAACGAGGATTGAAACCCCATGAGAGCGTTCTATTACGCCCAAAGAGTGGGAGTTTGCCACGAGTACATGCTCAGATTCGAACGAACAAGGATTGAAACCCCATGATAGCGTTCTATTACGCCCAAAGAGTGGGAGTTTGCCACGAGTACATGCTCAGATTCGAACGAACGAGGATTGAAACCCCATGAGAGCGTTCTATTACGCCCAAAGAGTGGAGTTTGCCACGACGAGTACATGTTCAGATTCGAACGAACGAGGATTGAAACCCCATGAGAGCGTTCTATTACACCAAAATGCGAGTTTGCCACGAGTACATGCTCAGATTCGAACGAACGAGGATTGAAACCCCATGAGAGCGTTCTATTACGCCCAAAGAGTGGGAGTTTGCCACGAGTACATGCTCAGATTCGAACGAACGAGGATTGAAACCCCATGAGAGCGTTCTATTACGCCCTAAGAGTGCGAGTTTGCCACGAGTACATGCTCAGATTCGAAAGAACGAGGATTGAAACCCCATGAGAGCGTTCTATTACGCCCAAAGAGTGGGAGTTTGCCACGAGTACATGTTCAGATTCGAACGAACGAGGATTGAAACCCCATGAGAGCGTTCTATTACACCAAAGAATGCGAGTTTGCCACGAGTACATGCTCAGATTCGAAAGAACGAGGATTGAAACCCCATGAGAGCGTTCTATTACGCCCAAAGAGTGGAGTTTGCCACGAGTACATGTTCAGATTCGAACGAACGAGGATTGAAACCCCATGAGAGCGTTCTATTACACCTAAGAATGCGAGTTTGCCACGAGTACATGCTCAGATTCGAACGAACGAGGATTGAAACCCCATGAGAGCGTTCTATTACGCCCAAAGAGTGGGAGTTTGCCACGAGTACATGTTCAGATTCGAACGAACGAGGATTGAAACCCCATGAGAGCGTTCTATTACACCTAAGAATGCGAGTTTGCCACGAGTACATGCTCAGATTCGAACGAACGAGGATTGAAACCCCATGAGAGCGTTCTATTACGCCCTAAGAGTGGGAGTTTGCCACGAGTACATGCTCAGATTCGAACGAAAACGAGGAGGATTGAAACCCCATGAGAGCGTTCTATTACGCCTAAGAGTGCGAGCTTGCCACGAGTACATGCTCAGATTCAAACGAATGAGGATTGAAACCCCATGAGAGCGTTCTATTACGCCCAAAAGAGTGGGAGTTTGCCACGAGTACATGCTCAGATTCGAAACGAACGAGGATTGAAAACCCCATGAGAGCGTTCTATTACACCTAAGAATGCGAGTTTGCCACGAGTACATGCTCAGATTCGAAAGAACGAGGATTGAAACCCCATGAGAGCGTTCTATTACGCCCAAAGAGTGGGAGTTTGCCACGATACATGTTTCAGATTCGAAAACGAACGAGGATTGAAACCCATGAGAGCGTTCTATTACACCAAAGAGTGGGAGTTTGCCACGAGTACATGCTCAGATTCGAACGAAACGAGGATTGAAACCCCATGAGAGCGTTCTATTACGCCCTAAGAAGTGCGAGTTTGCCACGAGTACATGCTCAGATTCGAACGAACGAGGATTGAAACTCCCCATGAGAGCGTTCTATTAAGCCCAAAGAGTGCGAGCTTGCCACGAGTACATGCTCAGATTCGAACGAACGAGGATTGAAACCCCATGAGAGCGTTCTATTACGCCCAAAGAGTGGGAGTTTGCCACGAGTATATGTTCAGATTCGAACGAACGAGGATTGAAACCCCATGAGAGCGTTCTATTACGCCCAAAGTGTGGGAGTTTGCCACGAGTATATGTTCAGATTCGAACGAACGAGGATTGAAACCCCATGAGAGCGTTCTATTACGCCCAAAGAGTGGGAGTTTGCCACGAGTACATGCTCAGATTCGAACGAACGAGGATTGAAACCCCATGAGAGCGTTCTATTACACCCAAAGAATGCAGAGTTTGCCACGAGTACATGCTCAGATTCGAATCGAACGAACGAGGATTGAAACCCCATGAGAGCGTTTCTATATTACGCCCAAAGAGTGGGAGTTTGGCCACGAAAAACGAGTACATGCTCAGATTCGAACGAACGAGGATTGAAACCCCATGAGAGCGTTCTATTACACGCCCAAAGAGTGCGAGTTTGCCACGAGTACATGCTCAGATTCGAAACGAACGAAAGAGGATTGAAAACCCCATGATGAGAGCGTTCTATTACGCCCAAAGAGTGGGAATTTTGCCACGAGTACATGCTCAGATTCGAACGAACGAGGATTGAAACCCCATGAGAGCGTTCTATTACGCCTAAGAGTGCGAGATTGCACTGAGTACATGCTCAGATTCGAACGAACGTGGATTTGAAACCCCATGAGAGCGTTCTATTACGCCCAAAGAGTGTGCGAGTTTGCCACGAGTACATGCTCAGATTCGAAACGAACGAGGATTGAAACCCCCCATGAGAGCGTTTCTATTACGCCCAAAGAGTGCGAGTTTGCCACGAGTAGCTATACATGCTCAGATTCGAAGAACGAGGATTGAAGCCCCATGAGAGCGTTCTATTACGCACCAAAGAATGCGGAGTTTGACACGAGTACATGCTCAGATTCGAACGAACGAGGATTGAAAACCCCATGAGAGCGTTCTATTACGCCCTAAGAATGCGAGTTTGCACGAGTACATGCTCAGATTCGAACGAACGAGGATTGAAACCCCATGAGAGCGTTCTATTACGCCCAAAGAGTGCGAGTTTGCCACGAGTACATGCTCAGATTCGAACGAGACGAGGATTGAAAACCCCATGATGAGCGTTCTATTACGCCCAAAGAGTGCGAGTTTGCCACGAGTACATGCTCAGATTCGAACGAACGAGGATTGAAACCCCATGAGAGCTCTATTACGCCCTAAGAAGAGGCGATTTGCCACGACTGTTACATGCTCAGATTCGAAACGAACGAGGATTGAAGGCCCCATGAGAGCGTTCTATTACGCCCGAAAAAGAGTGCGAGTTTGCCACGAGTACATGCTCAGATTCGAACGAACGAGGATTGAAGCCCCATGAGAGCTCGTTCTATTACGCCCAAGAGAAGTGCGAGTTTGCCACGAAAGTACATGCTCAGATTCGAAAATACGAACGAGGATTGAAGGCCCCCCATGAGAGCGTTCTATTACGCCCTAAAAGAGTGCGAGTTTGCCACGAGTACATGCTCAGATTCGAACGAACGAGGATTTTTGAAGCCCACATGAGAGCGTTCTATTATGGCTGACAGAAAAGAGTGGAGTTTAGCTTGCCACGAGTACATGCTCAGATTCGAACGAACGAGGATTGAAACCCCATGAGAGCGTTCTATTACGCCCAAAGAGTGGGAGATTTGCCACGAGTACATGCTCAGATTCGAGCGCGTAACGAACGAGGATTGAAGCCCCATGAGAGCGTTCTATTACGCCCAAAGAATGCGAGTTTGCCACGAGTACATGCTCAGATTCGAACGATAGAGGATTGAAACCCCATGAGTAGAAAATTTTATTACTCCCAAAAGAGTGCGAGCTTGGCCACGAGTACATGCTCAGATTAGAACGAACGAACGAGGATTGAAACCCCATGAGAGCGTTCTATTACGCCCAAAAGAGTGCGAGCTTGCCACGAGTACATGCTCAGATTCGACACGAACGAGGATTGAAACCCCATGAGAGCGTTCTATTACGCCTAAGAGTGCGAGCTTGCCACGAAGTACATGCTCAGATTCGATTACGAACGACGGATTTGAAACCCCATGAGAGCGTTCTATTACGCCCAAAGAGTGGCGAGTTTGTACCCACGAGTACATGCTCAGATTCGAACGAACTGAGGATTGAAAGCCCCATGAGAGCGTTCTAAACGCCCAAAGAGTGCGAGCTTTGCCACGAGTACAATGCTCAGATTCGAACGAACGAGGATTGAAACCCCATGACGGAGCGTTTCTATTAAGGCGCCCAAAGAGTGCGAGTTTGCACCAACGAGTACATGCTCAGATTCGAACGAACGAGGATTGAAGCCCCATGAGAGCGTTCTATTACCAATAAGAGTGCGATGCTTGCCACGAGTACATGCTCAGATTCGAACGAACGAGAGATTGAAAGCCCCATGAGAGCGTTCTATTACGCCCAAAGAGTGCGAGCTTGCCACCGAGTACTAATGCTCAGATTCGAATAACCGAACAATAAAGAGGATTGAAAACCCCATGAGAGCGTTCTATTACGCCTAAAGAGTGCGAGTTTGCCACGAGTACATGCTCAGATTCGAACGAAACGAGGATTGAAAAAACCCCATGAGAGCGTTCTATTACGCCCAAAGAGTGCGATCCCAAGGAGCGTGCAGCTTACGCCACGAGTACATGCTCAGATTTCGAACGAAAACGAGGATTGAAACCCCCATGAGAGCGTTCTATTACGCCCAAAGGAGTGCGAGCTTGCCACGAGTACATGCTCAGATTTCGACGACGAAAACGAGGATTGAAACCCCATGAGAGCGTTCTATTACGCCCAAAGAGTAAGAGAGTTGCCACGAGTACATGCTCAGATTCGAACGAACGACTATTGAAACCCCGTTCTGAGAGCGTTCTATTAAGCCCAAAGAGTAGCTTGCCTAAGTACGATGCTCAGATTCGAACGAACGAGGATTGAAACCCCATGAATGAGAGCGTTCTATTACGCCCAAAGAGTGCGAGCATTTTGCCACGAGTACATGCTCAGATTCGAACGAAACGAGGATTGAAAGCCCCATGAGAGCGTTCTATTACGCCCAAAGAGTGCGAGCGGCTTGCCACGAGTACATGCTCAGATTCGAACAACGAACGATTTTTGAAACCCCATGAGAGCGCTTTCTATTACGCCCAAAAAGTGCGAGCTTGCCACGAGTACATGCTCAGATTCGAACGAACGAGGATTGAAACCCCACATTGAGAGCGTTCTATTACGCCCAAAGAGTGCGAGCTTGCACAACGAGTACATGCTCAGATTTCGAGATCGAACGAGGATTTGAAGCCCCATGAGAGCGTTCTATTTACGCCCAAAGAGAGGGGCGAGCTTGCCACGAGTACATGCTCAGATTCGAACGAACGAGGATTGAAACCCTCATGAGAGCGTTCTATTACGCCCTAAAAAGAGTGGAGCTTGCCACGAAGAGTCATATTCATGCTCAGATTCGAACGAACGAGGATTGAAATCCCCATGAGAGCGTTCTATTACGCCCAAAGAGTGCGAGCTTTTGAGCCGAGGAGTACATGCTCAGATTCGAACGAACGAGGATTGAAACCCCAGATGAGAGCGTTTCTATTACGCCCAAAGAGTGCGAGCTTGCCACGAGTACATGCTCAGATTCGAACGAACGAGGATTGAAACCCCATGAATGAGAGTCGTTCTATTACGCCCAAAGAGGGAGTGCGAGCTTGCCACGAGTACATGCTCAGATTCGAACGAACGAGGATTTGAAAACCCCCCCATGAGAGCGTTCTATTACGCCCAAAGAGTGCGAGCTTTGCCACGAGTACATGCTCAGATTCGAACGAACGAGGATTGAAACCCCATGAGAGCGCGTTCTATTACGCCCAAAGAGTGCGAGCTTGGCCACGAAAGTACATGCTCAGATTCGACGTGGATCCGAAAACGAACGGATTGAAACCCCATGAGAGCGATTTTCTATTACGCCAAAGAGTGCGAGCTTGCCACAGAGGTACATGCTCAGATTCGAACGAACGAGGATTGAAGCCCCATGAGAGCGTTCTATTACGCCCCAATAGAGTTGCCGAGAGCTTGCCAGATTGCCACGAGTACATGCTCAGATTCGAACGAAACGAGGATTGAAACGCCCATTGAGAGCGTTCTATTCAACGCCCAAAGAGTGCGAGCTTGCCACGAGTACATGCTCAGATTCGAACGAACGAGGATTGAAACCCCATGAGAGCGTTTCTATTACGCCCAAAGAGAGTGCGAGCTTGCCACGAGTACATGCTCAGATTCGACGAAAACGAACGAACGAGGATTGAAAAACCCCCCCATGAGAGCGTTCTATTACGCCCAAAGAGTGCGAGTTGGTTTGCCACGAGTACATGCTCAGACCTCTCGAAGAACGAGGATTGAAACCCCATGAGAGAGCGTTCTATTACGAAAACCCCAAAGAGTGCGAGCTTTGCCACGAGTACATGCTCAGATTCGAACGAATACGAGGATTTGAAGCCCCATGAGAGGTTTTTCTATTACGCCCTAAGAGTGCGAGCTTTGCCCACGAGTACATGCTCAGATTCGAACGAACGTTACGGAGGATTGAACCCCCCATGAGAGCGTTCTATTACGCTCCCAAAGAGTGCGAGCTTGCCCGAGTACATGCTCAGATTCGAAACGAACGAGGATTGAAACCCCATGAGAGCGTTCTATTACGCCCAAAGAGTGCGAGCTTGCCACGAGTACATGCTCAGATTCATTTTCGAACGAACGAGGATTGAAACCCCATGAGAGCGTTCTATTACGCCTAAAAGAGTGCGAGCTTGCCACGAGTACATGCTCAGATTCGAATTACGAACGAACGAGGATTGAAACCCCATGAGAGCGTTCTATTACGCCCCCAAAAGAGTGCGAGTTTGCCACGACGAGTACATGCTCAGATTCGAAACGAACGAGGATTGGATTGAAACCCATATGAGAGCGTTCTTTTACGAAGAGAGTGGCGAGCTCTTTGCCACGAGTACATGCTCAGATTCGAACGACGAACGAGGATTTTGAAACCCCATGAGAGCGTTTCTATGTACGCCCAAAGAGTGCGAGCTTGGCACGAGCATGCGTCACGAGTACATGCTCAGATTCGACACGAAAACGGAGGATTTTTGAAACCCCATGAGAGCGCTTTCTATTACGCCCAAGAGAGTGCGAGCTTGCGATTACACGAGTACATGCTCAGATTCGAACGAACGAGGATTGAAACCCCATGAGAGCGAGCGTTTTCTATTACGCCCAAAAGAGTGCGAGCTTTGCCACGACGAGTACATGCTCAGATTCGAAAACGAACGAGGATTGATTGAAAAACCCCATGAGAGCGTTCTATTACGCCCAAAGAGTGCGAGCTTGCCACGAGTACATGCTCAGATTCGAACGAACGAGGATTGAAACCCCATGAGAGCGTTCTATTACGCCCAAAGAGTGCGAGCTTGCCACGAGTACATGCTCAGATTCGAACGAACGAGGATTGAAAGCCCCCATGAGAGCGTTCTATATTACGCCCAAAGAGTGCGAGCTTGCCACGAGTACATGCTCAGATTCGAACGAACGAGGATTGAAAAGCCCCATGAGAGCGTTCTATTACGCCCAAAGAGTGCGAGCTTGCCACGAGTACATGCTCAGATTCGAACGAAGGTTTCGAACGAACGAGGACTTGATGCCTTGCCATGAGAGAGCGTTCTATTGAAACCCCAAGAGAGTGCGAGCTTGCTATTACGAGTTGCGAGCTTGCCACGAGTACATGCTCAGATTCGAACGAACGAGGATTGAAAACCCCATGAGAGCGTTCTATTACGCCCAAAGAGTGCGAGCTTGCCACAGAGTACATGCTCAGATTCGAACGAACGAACGAGGATTTGAAACCCCATGAGAGCGTTCTATTACGCCCAAAAGAGTGCGAGCTTGCCACGAGTACATGCTCAGAGGTTTCGAACGAACGAGGATTGAAACCCCATGAGAGCGTTCTATTACGCCCAAAAAAGAGTGCGAGCTTGCCACGAGTAAGTACATGCTCAGATTCGGGAACGAACGAACGAGGATTGAAAGCCCCATGAGAGCGTTTCTATTTACGCCCAAAGAGTGCGAGCTTGCCACGAGTACATGCTCAGATTCGAAACGAACGAGGATTGAAACCCCATGAGAGCGTTCTATTACGCCCAAAGAGTGCGAGCTTGCCACGAGTACATGCTCAGATTCGCAAAAACGAACGAGGATGTGATTTGAAACCCCATGAGAGCGTTCTATTACGCCCAAAGAGTGCGAGCTTGCCACGAGTACATGCTCAGATTCGAGATATCGAACGAACGAGGATTGAACGCCCCATGAGAGCGTTCTTTCTATTACGCCCAAAGAGTGCGAGCTTGCCACGAGTACATGCTCAGATTCGATTCGAACGAACGAACGAGGATTGAAACCCCATGAGAGCGTTCTATTTACGCCCAAAGAGTGAGCGAGCTTGCCACGAGTACATGCTCAGATGATTCGAACCCGACGAACGAGGATTGAAACCCCATGAGAGCGTTCTATTACGCCCAAAGAGTGCGAGCTTGCCACGAGTACATGCTCAGATTCGAACACGAACGAGGATTGAAACCCCATGAGAGCGTTCTATTACGCCCAAAGAGTGCGAGCTTGCCACGAGTACATGCTCAGATTCGAACGAACGAACGAGGATTGAAACCCCATGAGAGCGTTCTATTACGCCCAAAGAGTGCGAGCTTTGCCACGAGTACATGCTCAGATTCGACTAACGACGAACGAGGATTGAAACCCCATGAGAGCGTTCTATTACGCCTAAGAGTGCGAGTTTGCCACGAGTAGCTCAGTTTCGATACGTGCGAGGATTGAAACCCATGATGAGTACATGCTCAGATTCGAACGAACGAGGATTGGATTGAAACCCCATGATGAGAGCGTTCTATTACGCCCAAAGAGTGCGAGCTTGCCACGAGTACATGCTCAGATTCGAACGACGAACGAGGATTGAAGCCCCCCATGAGAGCGTTCTATTTACCCCCAAAGAGTGCGAGCTTGCCACGAGTACATGCAGCTTGCCACGAGACATGCTCAGATTCGAACGAACGAGGACGTTTGATTGAAGCCCCACATGAGAGCGTTCTATTACGCCCAAAGAGTGCGAGCTTGCCACGAGTACATGCTCAGATTCGAACGAACGAGGATTGAAACCCCCATGAGAGCGTTCTATTACGCCCAAAGAGTGCGAGCTTGCCACGAGTACATGCTCAGATTCAGATTCGAACGAACGAGGATTGAAACCCCCATGAGATGAGAGCGTTTCTATTACGCCCAAAGAGTGTGCGAGCTTGCCACGAGTACATGCTCAGATTCGAACGAACGAGGATTGAAACCCCATGAGAGCGTTCTATTACGCCCAAAAGAGTGCGAGCTTGCCACGAGTACATGCTCAGATTCGAACGAAACGAGGATTGAAACCCCACCATGAGAGCGTTCTATTACGCCCAAAGAGTGCGAGCTTGCCACGAGTTACATGCTCAGATTCGAAACGACGAACGAGGATTGAAACCCCATGAGAGTGCGTTCTATTACGCCCCAAAAGAGAGTGCGAGCTTGCCACGAGTACATGCTCAGATTCGAACGAACGAGGATTGAAACCCCATGAGAGCGTTCTATTACGCCCAAAGAGTGCGAGCTTGCCACGAGAGTACATTGCTCAGATTCGAACGAACGAGGATTGAAAGCCCCCATGAGAGCGTTCTATTACCCCAAAGAGTGCGAGCTTGCCCTACGAGTACATGCTCAGATTCGAACGAACGAGGATTGAAACCCCCCATGAGAGCGTTCTATTACGCCCAAAGAGTGCGAGCTTGCCACGAGTACATGCTCAGATTCGAACGAACGAGGATTGAAACCCCATGAGAGCGTTCTATTACGCCCAAAGAGTGCGAGCTGAGCTTGCACGACGAGTACATGCTCAGATTTTCGATTCAGAACGATACGAGGATTGAAACCCCATGAGAGCGTTCTATTACGCGCCTAAGAGTGCCCAAAGAGTGCGAGCTTGCCACGAGAGTACATGCTCAGATTCGAACGACGAACGAGGATTGAACCCCCATGAGAGCGTTCTATTACGCCAAAGAGTGCGAGCTTGCCACGAGTACATGCTCAGATTCGAACGAACGAGGATTGATTGAAACCCCATGAGAGCGTTTCTATTACCCCAAAGAGTGCGAGCTTGCCACGAGTACATGCTCAGATTCGAACGAACGAGGATTGAAACCCCCATGAGAGCGTTCTATTACGCCCAAAAAGAGTGCGAGCTTGCCACGAGTACATGCTCAGATTCGATTCGAACGAAACGATTGAAAGCCCGAGATGAGATTGTTCTTTAGGCCCAAAGATCATGAGAGCGTTGTTCTACGTGCCCACAAAAGAGTTGCGCGAGAAGAGTGCGAGATTGAAATTCACGAGTAGCCACGAGTACATGCTCAGAACGAACGATTGCTCAGAAACGAACGAGGATTGAATTAACCCCCCATGAGAGCGTGCGTTCTATTACGCCCAAAGAGTGCGAGCTTGCCACGAGTACATGCTCAGATTCGAACGAACGAACGACGAGGATTGAAACCCCATGAGAGCGTTCTATTACGCGCTAAAGAGTGCGAGCTTGCCCACGAGTACATGCTCAGATTCGATTCGAACGAACGAGGATTGAAACCCCATGAGAGCGTTCTATTACGCCAAAGAAGAGTGCTGAGCTTGCCACGAGTACATGCTCAGATTCGAAAACGACTAACGAGGATTTTACCCAATGAGATGCGTTTCTATTACGCCTAAGAGTGCGAGCTTGCCACGAGTGAGTACATGCTCAGATTCGAACGAACGAGGATTGATTGATGAAACCCCATGAGAGCGTTCTATTACGCCCAAAGAGTGCGAGCTTGCACACGAGTACATGCTCAGATTTTCGATTCGAACGAACGAGGATTGAAACCCCCATGAGAGCGTTCTATTACGCCCAAAGAGTGCGAGCTTGCCACGAGTACATGCTCAGATTCGAACGAAAACGAGGATTGAAACCCCATGAGAGCGTTCTATTACGCCCAAAGAGTGCGAGCTTGCCACGGAGTACATGCTCAGATTCGAAACGAACGAGGATTGAAGCCCCATGATGAGAGCGTTCTATTACGCCCAAAGAGTGCGAGCTTGCCACGAGTACATGCTCAGATTCGAACGAACGAGGATTTGAAACCCCATGAGAGCGTTCTATTACGCCCAAAGAGTGCGAGCTTGCCACGAGTACATGCTCAGATTCGATTTACGACGAACGAGGATTGAAACCCCATGAGAGCGTTCTATTACGCCCAAAGAGTGCGAGCTTGCCACGAGTACATGCTCAGATTCGATTGACTTCGACGAACGAGGATTGAAACCCCATGAGAGCGTTTATTACGCCCAAAGAGTGCGAGCTTGCCACGAGTACATGCTCAGATTTTCGAACGAACGAGGATTGAAACCCCATGAGAGCGTTCTATTACGCCCAAAGAGAGTGCGAGCTTGCCACGAGTAGCATGCTCAGATTCGACGAACGAACGAGGATTGAAACCCCCCATGAGAGCGTTCTATTACGCCAAAGAGTGCGAGCTTGCCACGAGTACTTGCTCAGATTCGACGAACGAAACGAACGAGGATTGAAGCCCCATGAGAGCGTTCTATTACGCCCAAAGAGTGCGAGTTTTGCCACGAGTACATGCTCAGATTCGAAACGAACGAGGATTGAAAGCCCCCATGAGAGCGTTCTATTACGCCCAAAGAGTGCTTGAGCTTGCCACGAGTACATGCTCAGATTCGAACGAAACGAGGATTGAAACCCCATGAGAGCGTTCTATTACGCCCAAAGAGTGCGAGCTTGCCCGAGTACATGCTCAGATTCGAACGAACGAGGATTGAGGAAACCCCATGAGAGCGTTCTATTACGCCCAAAAAGAGTGCGAGCTTGCCACGAGTACATGCTCAGATTTCGAACGAACGAGGATTGAAAACCCCATGAGAGCGTTCTATTACGCCCAAAGAGTGCGAGCTTGCCACGAGTACATGCTCAGATTCGAACGAACGAGGATTGAAACCCCCATGAGAGCGTTCTATTACGCCCAAAGAGTGCGAGCTTGCCACGAGTACATGCTCAGATTTCGGAACGAACGAGGATTTGAAGCCCCATGAGAGCGTTCTATTACGCCCAAAGAGTGCGAGCTTGCCACGAGTACATGCTCAGATTCGATACGAACGAACGAGGATTGAAGCCCCCATGAGAGCGTTCTATTACGCCCAAAGAGTGCGAGCTTGCCACGAGTACATGCTCAGATTCGAGATTCGAAACGAACGACGAGGATTGAAACCCCATGAGAGCGTTCTATTACGCCCAAAAGAGTGCGAGCTTGCCACGAGTACATGCTCAGATTCGAACGAACGAGGATTGAAACCCCCATGAGAGCGTTTATTACGCCACGCCCAAAGAGTGCGAGCTTGCCACGAGTACATGCTCAGATTCGAACGAACGAAGGAGGATTGAAAACCCCATGAGAGCGTTTCTATTACGCCAAAAGAGTGCGAGCTTGCCGACGAGTACATGCTCAGATTTCGAACGAACGAGGATTTGAAACCCCATGAGAGCGTTCTATTACGCCCAAAGAGTGCGAGCTTGCCACGAGTACATGCTCAGATTTCGAACGAACGAACGAGGATTGAAACCCCATAGATGAGAGCGTTCTATTACGCCCAAAGAGTGCGAGCTTGCCACGAGTACATGCTCAGATTCGAAACGAACGAGGATTGAAACCCCATTGAGAGCGTTCTATTACGCCAAAAAGAGTGCGAGCTTGCCACGAGTACATGCTCAGATTCGAACGAACGAACGAGGATTGAAACCCCATGAGAGCGCGTTCTATTACGCCCAAAGAGTGCGAGCTTGCACACGAGTACATGCTCAGATTCGAACGAACGAGGATTGAAACCCCATGATGAGAGCGTTTCTATTACGCCCAAAGAGTGCGAGCTTGCCACGAGTACATGCTCAGATTCGAGAACGAACGAGGATTTTGAAACCCCATGAGAGCGTTCTATTACGCCCAAAAGAGTGCGAGCTTGCCACCACGAGTACATGCTCAGATTCGAACGACGAACGAGGATTGAAAGCCCCATGAGAGCGTTCTATTACGCCCAAAGAGTGCGAGCTTGCCACGAGAGTACATGCTCAGATTCGAACGACGAACGAGGATTGAGGATTGAAACCCCATGAGAGCGTTTCTATTACGCCCAAAGAGTGCGAGCTTGCTTGCCACGAGTACAGTACTTGCTCAGATTCGAGAACGAACGAGGATTGAAACCCCATGAGAGCGTTCTATTACGCCCAAAAGAGTGCGAGCTTGCCACGCAAGTACATGCTAGATTCGAAAACGAACGATGGATTTTGAAACCCATGATGAGAGCGTTCTATTACGCCCAAAGAGTGAGAGTGCGAGCTTTGCCACGAGTACATGCTCAGATTCGAACGAACGAGGATTGAAATGCCCCCCATGAGAGCGTTCTATTACGCCAAAAGAGTGCGAGCTTTGCCACGAGTACATGCTCAGATTCGATTCGAGTACGAACGACGAGGAGGATTGAAACCCCATGAGAGCGTTCTATTACGCCCAAAGAGTGCGAGCTTGCCACGAGTACATGCTCAGATTCGAACGAACGAGGATTGAAACCCCATGAGAGCGTTCTATTACGCCAATGAGTGCGAGCTTGCCACGAGTAAATGCTCAGATTCGAACGAACGAGGATTGAAGCCCCATGAGGGCGTTCCATTACGCCAAAGAGTGCGAGCTTGCCACGATGTACATGCTCAGATTCGAACGAACGAGGATTGAAACCCTATGAGAGCGTTCTATTACGCCCATATAGTGCGTGCTTGCCACGAGTACATGCTCAGATTCGAACGAACGAGGATTGAAACCCCATGAGAGGTTCTATTACGCCCAAAGAGTGCGAGCTTGCCACGAGTACATGCTCAGATTCGAAAACGAACGAGGATTGAAACCCCATGAGAGCGTTTCTATTACGCCCAAAGAGTGCGAGCTTGCCACGAGTACATGCTCAGATTCGAACGAACGAGGATTGAAAACCCCATGAGAGCGTTCTATTACGCCAAAGAGTGCGAGCTTGCCACGAGTACATGCTCAGATTTCGAAAAACGAACGAACGAGGATTGAAACCCCATGAGAGCGTTCTATTACGCCCCAAAGAGTGCGAGCTTTGCACACGAGTACATGCTCAGATTCGATTCGACGAACGAGGATTGAAGCCCATGAGAGCGTTCTAATTTATTACGCCCAAAGAGTGCGAGCTTGCCACGAGTACATGCTCAGATTCGAACGAACGAGGAACGAGGATTGAAACCCCATGAGAGAGCGTTCTATTGCGCCAAAGAGTGCGAGCTTGCCACGAGTACATGCTCAGATTCGAGCGAACGAACGAGGATTGAAACCCCATGAGAGCGCGTTCTATTACGCCCAAAGAGTGCGAGCTTGCCACGAGTACATGCTCAGATTCGAACGAACGAGGATTGAAACCCCATGAGAGCGTTCTATTACGCCAAAGAGTGCGAGCTTGCCACGAGTACATGCTCAGATTCGAACGAACGAACGAGGATTGAAACCCCATGAGAGCGTTCTATTACGCGCCAAAGAGTGCGAGCTTGCCATGAGTACATGCTCAGATTCGAACAACGAACGAGGATTGAAACCCCATGAGAGCGTTTCTATTACGCCCAAAGAGTGCGAGCTTGCCACGAGTACATGCTCAGATTCGAACGAACGAGGATTGAAACCCCATGAGAGCGTTCTATTACGCCCAAAGAGTGCGAGCTTGCCACGAGTACATGCTCAGATTCGAGTTTCGACGAACGAGGACGAGGATTGAAACCCCATGAGAGCGTTCTATTACGCCCAAAGAGTGCGAGCTTGCCACGAGTACATGCTCAGATTCAGATTCGAACGAACGAGGATTGAAACCCCATGAGAGCGCGTTCTATTACGCCCAAAAGAGTGCGAGCTTGCCACGAGTACATGCTCAGATTCGAACGAAACGAGGATTGAAAACCCCCATGAGAGCGTTCTATTACGCCCAAAGAGTGCGAGCTTGCCACGAGTACATGTTCAGATTCGAACGAACGAACGAGGATTGAAACCCCCCATGAGAGCGTTCTATTACGCCCAAAGAGTGCGAGCTTGCCACGAGTACATGCTCAGATTCGAAACGAACGAGGATTGAAACCCCCATGATTGAGCGTTTCTATTACGCCCAAAGAGTGCGAGCTTGCCACGAGTACATGCTCAGATTCGAACGAACGAGGATTGAAACCCCATTTGATGAGAGCGTTCTATTACGCCAAAGAGTGCGAGCTTGCCACGAGTACATGCTCAGATTCGATTGGACGAACGAGGATTGAAACCCCCATGAGAGCGTTCTATTACGCCCCAAAGAGTGCGAGCTTGCCACGAGTACATGCTCAGATTCGTACGAACGAGGATTGAGGAAACCCCATGAGAGCGTTTCTATTACGCCTAAGAGTGCGAGCTTGCCACGAGAGTACATGCTCAGATTCGAACGAACGAGGATTGAAACCCCATGAGAGCGTTCTATTACGCCCAAAGAGTGCGAGCTTGCCACGAGTACGAGTACATGCTCAGATTCGAAAGAACGAACGAGGATTGAAACCCCATGAGAGCGTTCTATTGCGCCCAAAGAGTGCGAGCTTGCCACGAGTACATGCTCAGATTCGAACGAACGAGGATTGAAACCCCATGAGAGTTCGTTCTATTACGCCCAAAGAGTGCGAGCTTGCCACACGAGTAAGTACATGCTCAGATTCGAACGAACGACGAGGATTGAAACCCCATGAGAGCGTTCTATTACGCCTAAAAGAGTGCGAGCTTGCCACGAGTACATGCTCATTCGAGATTCGACGATTCGAACGAACGAGGATTGAAACCCCATGAGAGAGTTTCTATTACGCCCAAAGAGTGCTGAAAAGCTTGCCACGAGCTTTGCCACGAGTACATGCTCAGATTCGAACGAACGAACGAGGATTGAAACCCCCATGAGAGCGTTCTATTACGCCCAAAGAGTGCGAGCTTGCCACGAGTACATGCTCAGATTCGAACGAACGAGGATTGATTGAAACCCCATGAGAGCGTTCTATTACGCCAAAGAGTGCGAGCTTGCCACGAGTAGTACATGCTCAGATTCGAACGAAACGAACGAGGATTGAAACCCCATGAGAGCGTTCTATTACGCCCTAAGAGTGCGAGCTTGCCACGAGTACATGCTCAGATTCGAACAACGAACGAGGATTGAAACCCCATGAGAGCGTTCTATTACGCCCAAAGAGTGCGAGCTTGCCACGACGAGTACATGCTCAGATTCGAACGAAACGAGGATTGAAACCCCCCATGAGAGTTTCTATTACGCCTAAAGAGAGTGCGAGCTTGCCACGAGTACATGCTCAGATTCGATTCGAACGAACGAGGATTGAAACCCCATGAGAGCGTTCTATTACGCCCAAAGAGTGCGAGCTTGCCACGAGTACATGCTCAGATTCGAATCGAACGAACGAACGAGGATTGAAAACCCCATGAGAGAGCGTTCTATTACGCCCAAAAGAGTGCGAGCTTGCCACGAGTACATGCTCAGATTCGAACGAACGAGGATTGAAACCCCATGAGAGCGTTCTATTACGCCAAAAGAGTGCGAGCTTGCCCGAGTACATGCTCAGATTCGAGAACGACGAACGAGGATTGAAACCCCATGAGAGCGTTCTATTACGCCCTAAGAGTGCGAGCTTGCCACGAGTACATGCTCAGATTCGATTTCGAAACGAACGAGGATTGAAACCCCAATGAGAGCGTTCTATTACGCCCAAAGAGTGCGAGCTTGCCACGAGTACATGCTCATGCTCAGATTCGAACGAACGAGGATTGAAACCCCATGAGAGAGCGTTCTATTACGCCCCTAAGAGTGCGAGCTTGCACACGAGTACATGCTCAGATTCGAACGAACGAGGATTGAAACCCCATGAGAGCGTTCTATTTACGCCCAAAGAGTGTGCGAGCTTGCCACGAGTACATGCTCAGATTCGAACGAGATTTCGAACGAGGATTGAAACCCCCATGAGAGCGTTCTATTACGCCCAAAGAGTGCGAGCTTGCCACGTACGAGTACATGCTCAGATTCGAGATTCGATTCGAACGAACGAGGATTGAAACCCCATGAGAGCGTTCTATTACGCCCAAAGAGTGCGAGCTTGCCACGAGTACATGCTCAGATTCGAACGAACGAGGATTGAAACCCCATGAGAGCGTTCTATTACGCCCAAAGAGTGTGCGAGCTTGCCACGAGTACATGCTCAGATTCGATACGAACGAGGATTGAAACCCCATGAGAGCGTTCTATTACGCACGCCAAAGAGTGCGAGCTTGCCACGAGTACATGCTCAGATTCGAACGAACGAGGATTGAAACCCCCATGAGAGCGTTTTCTATTACGCCCAAAGAGTGCGAGCTTGCCACGAGTACATGCTCAGATTCGAAACGAACGAACGAGGATTGAAACCCCATGAGAGCGTTTCTTATTACGCCAAAAGAGTGCGAGCTTGCCACGAGTACATGCTCAGATTCGACGAACGAACGAGGATTGAAACCCCATGAGAGCGTTCTATTACGCCCAAAGAGTGCGAGAGCTTGCCACGAGTACATGTCAGATCAGATTCGAACGAACGAGGATTTGAAACCCCATGAGAGCGTTCTATTACGCCCAAAGAGTGCGAGCTTGCCACGAGTACATGCTCAGATTCGAACGACGAACGAGGATTGAAACCCCATGAGAGCGTTCTATTACGCCCAAAGAGTGCGAGCTTGCCACGAGTACATGCTCAGATTCGAAACGAACGAGGATTGAAACCCCATGAGAGCGTTCTATTACGCCCAAAGAGTGCGAGCTTGCCACGAGTACATGCTCAGATTTCGATCGAACGAGGATTGGATTGATGAAAGCCCCATGAGAGCGTTCTATTACGCCCAAAGAGTGCGAGCTTGCCACGAGTACATGCTCAGATTCGAATTACGAACGAGGATTGAAACCCCATGAGAGCGTTCTATTACGCAAAAGAGTGCGAGCTTTGCCACGAGTACATGCTCAGATTTCGAACGAACGAGGATTGAAACCCCATGAGAGCGTTCTATTACGCCCAAAGAGTGCGAGCTTGCCACGAGTACATGCTCAGATTCGAACGAACGACGACGAGGATTGAAACCCCATGAGAGCGTTCTATTACGCCCTAAGAGTGCGAGAGCTTGCCACGAGTACATGCTCAGATTCGAACGAACGAGGATTGAAACCGCATGAGAGCGTTCTATTACGCCAAAGAGTGCGAGCTTGCCACGAGACATGCAGAGCTTGCCACGAGTGAGTACATGCTGACCCGAGATTCGAACCACGAACGAGACGAACGAGGATTGAAACCCCATGAGAGCGTTCTATTACGCGCCAAAAGAGTGCGAGCTTGCCACGAGTACATGCTCAGATTCGAACGAAACGAGGATTGAAACCCCATGAGAGCGTTTTCTATTACGCCCAAAAGAGTGCGAGCTTGCCCGAGAGTACATGCTCAGATTCGAACGAACGAGGATTGAAACCCCATGAGAGCGTTCTATTACGCCAAAGAGTGCGAGCTTGCCACACGAGTACATGCTCAGATTCGAACGAACGAGGATTGACCTTAAACCCCATGAGAGCGTTCTATTACGCGCCTAAAGAGTGCGAGCTTGCCACGAGTACATGCTCAGATTCGAACGAACGAACGAGGATTGAAACCCCAATGAGAGCGTTTCTATTACGCCCAAAGAGTGCGAGCTTGCCACGAGTACATGCTCAGATTCGAACGAACGAGGATTGAAACCCCCATGAGAGCGTTCTATTACGCCCAAAGAGTGCGAGCTTGCCACACGAGTACATGCTCAGATTCGAACGAAAACGAGGATTGAACCCCATGAGAGCGTTTCTATTACGCCATAAAGAGTGCGAGCTTGCCACGAGTACATGCTCAGATTCGAACGAACGAGGATTGAAACCCCATGATGGGAGAGCGTTCTATTACGCCTAAAGAGTGCGAGCTTGCCACGAGTACATGCTCAGATTTCAGATTCGAACGAACGAGGATTGAAACCCCATGAGAGCGTTCTATTACGCCCTAAGAGTGCGTGCGAGCTTGCCACGAGTACATGCTCAGATTCAGAACGAACGAACGAGGATTGAAACCCCATGAGAGCGTTCTATTACGCCAAAGAGTGCGAGCTTGCCACGAGTACATGCTCAGATTCGACTTATTCGAACGAACGAGGATTGAAACCCCATGAGAGCGTTCTATTACGCCCAAAGAGTGCGAGCTTTGCCACGAGTACATGCTCAGATTCGACGAACGAACGAGGATTGAAACCCCATGAGAGCGTTCTATTACGCCCCTAAAGAGTGCGAGCTTGCCACGAGTACAGTTTGCTCAGATTCGAACGAAACGAGGATTGAAACCCCATGAGAGCGTTCTATTACGCCCAAAGAGTGCGAGCTCTTGCCACGAGTACATGCTCAGATTCGAACGAACGAGGATTGAAACCCCAATGAGAGCGTTCTATTACGCCCAAAGAGTGCGAGCTTGCCACGAGTACATGCTCAGATTTCGAACGAACGAGGATTGAAACCCCATGAGAGCGTTCTATTACGCCCAAAGAGTGCGAGATGGAGCTTGCCACGAGTACATGCTCAGATTCGAACGAACGAGGATTGAAACCCCATGAGAGCGTTCTATTACGCCCAAAGAGTGCGAGAGCTTGCCACGAGTACATGCTCAGATTCGAACGAACGAACGAGGATTGAAAACCCCATGAGAGCGTTCTATTACGCCCAAAGAGTGCGAGCTTGCACCACGAGTACATGCTCAGATTCGAACGAACGACGAGGATTGAAACCCCATGAGAGCGTTTCTATTACGCCCAAGAGTGTGCGAGCTTGCCACGAGTACATGCTCAGATTCGAACGAACGAGACGAGGATTGAAACCCCATGAGAGCGTTCTATTACGCCTAAGAGTGCGAGCTTGCCACGAGTACATGCTCAGATTCGAACCCCCAACGAAAACGAACGAGGATTGAAACCCCCTGATGAGAGCGTTCTATTACGCCCAAAGAGTGCGAGCTTGCCACGAGTACATGCTCAGATTTCGAACGAACGAGGATTGAAACCCCCATGAGAGCGTTCTATTACGCCCAAAGAGTGCGAGCTTGCCACGAGTACATGCTCAGATTCGAACGCCACGAGGATTGAAACCCCCCATGAGAGCGTTTCTATTACGCCCGCAAAGAGTGCGAGCTTGCCACGAGTACATGCTCAGATTCGAAACGAACGAGGATTGAAAACCCCATGAGAGCGTTCTATTACGCCCCAAAGAGTGCGAGCTTGCCACGAGTACATGCTCAGATTCGAACGAACGAGGATTGAAACCCCATGAGAGCGTTCTATTAACGCCCATAAGAGTGCGAGCTTTGCCACGAGTACATGCTCTCAGATTCGAACGAACGAGGATTGAAACCCCATGAGTGCGTTCTATTACGCCCAAAGAGTGCGAGCTTGCCACGAGTACATGCTCAGATTCGATACGAACGAGGATTTGAAACCCCATGAGAGAGCGTTCTATTGCCGCCCAAAGAGTGCGAGCTTTGCCACGAGTACATGCTCAGATTCGATACGAACGAGGATTGAACCCCATGAGAGAGCGTGAGATATTACGCCTAAAAGAGTGCGAGCTTTGCCACGAAGGCTTAGCCACGAGTACATGCTCAGATTTCGAACGAACGAGGGATTGCAAAACCCCATGAGAGCGTTCTATTACGCCCCAAAGAGTGCGAGCTTGCCACGGAGTACATGCTCAGATTCGACCCGAACGAACGAGGATTGAAACCCCATGAGAGCGTTCTATTACGTACCCTAAGAGTGCGAGCTTGCCACGAGTACATGCTCAGATTCGAAACGAACGAGGATGTTTTTGAAAACCCCATGAGATAGAGCGTTCTATTACGCCCAAAGAGTGCGGCTAGCGCTTGCACGAGTACATGCTCAGATTCGAAAGAAACGAACGGAGGATTGAAACCCCATGAGAGCGTTCTATTACGCCAAAGAGTGCGAAGCTTGCCACGAGTACCATTGCTCAGATTCGAACACGAACGAGGATTGAAAGGCCCCATGAGAGCGTTCTATTACGCCCCATAAGAGTGCGAGCCTTGCCACGAGTACATGCTCAGATTCGAAGACTACCCCCGAGGATTGAAACCCCATGAGAGCGTTCTATTTACGCAATAAAAGAGTGCGAGCTTGCCACGAGTACATGCTCAGATTATAACCCTGCACGAGACGAGGATTGAAACCCCATGAGAGCGTTCTATTACGCCTAAGAGTGCCGAGCTTTGCCACGAGTACATGCTCAGATTCGAAAAAACGAGGATTTGAAACCCCCATGAGAGCGTTCTATTACGCCTAAAAGAGTGGAGCTTGCCGACGTTGTCCACGAGTACATGCTCAGATTCGATGTCTCAACCCACAGGAGGTTTTGGAAACCCCATGAGAGCGTTCTATTCGCCCAAAGAGTTGCGAGGCTTGGGGGGCCACGAGTACATGCTCAGATTCGAACGAACGAGGATTTTGAAACCCCATTGAGAGCGTTCTATTACGCGCCCAAAGAGTGCGAGCTTGCCACGAGTACATGCTCAGATTTCGAACGAACAAGGATTGAAACCCATTGAGGCGTTCTATTACGCCCAAAGAGAGTGCGAGCTTGCCACGTGAGTACATGCTCAGATTCGAACGAGTTCGAGGATTTGAAACCACATGAGAGCGTTCTATTTACGCCCAAAGAGTGCGAGCTTGCCACGAGTGAACATGCTCATGATTCGAGCCGAAACGAACGAGGATTGAAACCCCATGAGAGCGTTCTATTACGCCCAAAGAGTGCGAGCTTGCCACGAGTACATGCTCAGATTCGAACGAACGAGGATTGAAACCCAAATGAGAGCGTTCTATTACGCCGCAAAAAGAGTGCGAGTCTTGCCACGAGTACATTGCTCAGACTCGACGACGAACGAGGGATTGAAACCCCATGAGAGCTTTCTATTGCCCAAAGAGTGCGAGGAGCTGGCCACGAGTACATGCTCAGATTCGAAACGAACGAGGATTGAAACCCCATGAGAGCGTTCTCTATTACGCCCAAAGAGTGTGCGAGCTTGAGCTTGCCACGAGTACATGCTCAGATTCGATCTGCACGGAACGAGGATTGAAACCCCATGAGAGCGTTCTATTACGCCCAAAAGAGTGCGAGCTTGCCACGAGTACATGCTCAGATTCGAACGACGAGACCACGAGGATTGAAAACCCCATGAGAGAGCGTTCTATTAGCCCTAAAGAGTGCGAGCTTAGGCCACGAGTACATGCTCAGATTCGAACCGAACGAAACGAGGATTGAACCCCCATGAGAGCGTTCTATTACGCCCATGAAAAAGAGTGCGAGCTTTGCCACGAGTACATGCTCAGATTCGAATCTAGACGACGAGGATTGAAGCACCCCCATGAGAGCGTTCTATTACGCTCCAAAGAGTGGGCGAGCTTGCCACGAGTACATGCTCAGATTCAGATCCCGAACGAACGGGATTGAAAACCCCACATGAGAGCGTTCTATTACGCCCAAAGAGTGCGAGCTTGCCACGAGAGTACATGCTCAGATTCGAATTCGAACGACGAGGATTGAAACCCCATGAGAGCGTTCTATTACGATTCCCAAAGAGTGCGAGCTTGCCACGAGAGTACATGCTCAGATTCGAATCGACACGAAACGAGGATTGAAACCCATGAGAGCGTTCTATTACGCCCAAAAGAGTGCGAGCTTGCCCACGAGTACATGCTCAGATTCGTCGAACGAACGAGGATTGAAACCCCAATGAGAGCGTTCTATTACGCCCCAAAGAGTGCGAGCTTGCCACGATAGTACATGCTCAGATTCGAACGAACGAGGATTGAAAACCCCATGAGAGCTTTCTATTACGCCTAAAAGAGTGCGAGCTTGCCACGAGTACATGCTCAGATTCGAGACACGAACGAGGATTGAAACCCCATGAGAGCGTTCTTGATTTTAACGCCCCAAAAGAGTTGCGAGCTTGAAATTTGCCAACGAGTACATGCTCAGATTCGATTCGAAACGAGGAGAACGAGGATTGAAACCCCATGAGAGCGTTCTATTAGCGCCAAAGAGTGCGAGACTTGAGCCACGAGTACACATGCTCAGATTCGAACGAACGAACGAGGATTGAAACCCCATGAGAGTAGCGTTCTATTACGCCATTCCAAAGAAGAGTGCGATGCTTGCCCACGAGTACATGCTCAGATTCGAACGAACGAATTGAATAAAACCCCATGTGAGAGCGTTCTATTACGCCCAAAGAGTGCGAGCTTGTACGAGTACATAGCTCTGAGATGGGAACGAAACGAGGTTGAAACCCGTGAGAGCGTTCTATTACGACTCCCAAGAGTGCGAGATCTTGCCACGATGTAGTACATGCTCAGATTCGAACGAACGAGGATTGAAACCCCATGAGAGCGTTCTATTACGTCATCGCCAAAGAGTGCGAGCTTGCTTGCCACGAGTACATGCTCAGATTCGAATCGAAACGAGGATTGAAACTCCACATGAGAGCGTTTATTAACAGTTCCCCACAAGAGTGCGAGCTTGCCACGAGTACCAATGCTCAGATTCGAAACGAACTAACGAGGCGTTTTGAAACCCCATGAGAGCGTTCTATTGCGCCAGAAAGAGTGCGAGCTTGCCCTCGATGGTATAGCCATGCTCAGATTCGAACGAACGAGGATTTGAAAACCCCATGAGAGCGTTCTATTTACGCCCAAAAGAGTGCGAGCTTGCTGCACGAGTACATGCTTAGATTCGACACGAACGAGGATTGAAACCCCATGAGAGAGCGTTCTATTACGCCCAAAAAGTGCGAAGCTTGCCACGAGTACATGCTCAGATTCGAACGACTCTGACGAGGATTGAATCCCCTTGAGCATGATGAGCGTTCTAGTTACGCCCAAAGAGTGCGAGCTTGCCACGAGTACATGCTCAGGGATTCGAGACGAACGAGGATTGAAAACCCATGATGGAGAGCGTTCTATTACGCCAAAGAGTGCGAGCTTTGCCACGAGTACATGTTCAGATTCGAACGAAACGAACGAGGATTGAAAGCCCCATGTGAGAAGCGTTCTATTACGCCCAAAAGAGATGCGAGCTTGCCACAAGAGTACATGCTCCAGATATCGAATATAACGAACGAGGATTTGAAACATCAATGAGAGCGTTCTATTACGCCCGCCTAAAAGTGCGAGCTTGCCACGAGTACATGCTCAGATTCGAACGAACGAGATGAGGATTGAAACCCCATGTAAGAGAGCGTTCTATTACGCCCAAAGCTTTATGTGCGAGCTTGCCATCGACGAGTAACATGCTCAGATTCGAATTGAACGAGGTGAATTGAAGCCCCATTAAGAGCGCGTTCTATTACTCGCCACAAAGAAGTGCGAGCTTGCCACGAGTACATGCTCAGATTCGAACGAAACGAGGATTTTGAAACCCCATGAGAGCGTTCTATTACGAGCCTTAGAGTGTGCGAGCTCAGCTTACACGATTAGTACATGCTCAGATATCGAAAAACGAGGACAACGCCAAACGAGGATTGAAGAACCCCATGATGATGTAGCGTTTCTATTACGCCCAAGAAAAGAGTGCGAGCTTGCCACGAGATGTACATGCTTCAGATTTCGAACGACGAAATGAGGAGTTTGAAGCCCCTATGAGAGCGTTCTATTACGCCCAAAGAGTGCGAGCTTGCACACGAGTACATGCTCAGATTCGAACGAACGAGGATTGAAAACCACATGAGAGCGTTCTATTACGCCCAAAGAGTGCGAGCTTGCCACGTTAGTACATGACTCATGCTCAGACTCGAAAACAACGAGGATTGAACCCCCATGAGAGCGTTCTATTACGTTAAGAGTGCGAGCTTGCCACGAGAGTACATGCTCAAGATTCGAACGAACGAGGATTGAATGATACCCCATGATGAGGCGTTCTCATTTCCGCCCAAAGAGTGAGCTTGGCCACGCAGTACATGCTCGAGTCCATCGAACGTTCACGACGAGGATGATTGAAACCCCATATGAGCTGCGTTCTATTCGACCCAAGAAGTGCGAGCTTGCCACGAAAATGTCCATGCTCAGATTCGAACGAACGAGGATTGAAACCCCAATGAGAGCGTTCTATTACGCCCAAAGAGTGCGGAGCTTGCCACGAGAGTACATGCTCAGATTCGAACGAACGAGGATTGAAACCCCATGAGAGCGTTCTATTACGCCCCAACAAAAGAGTGCGAGCTTGCCTCGAAACATGCTCAGATTCGAACGAACGAGGATTGAACCCCATGAGAGCGCTTCTATTACGCCAAAGAGTGCGAGCTTGCCACGAGTACATGCTCAGATTTCAGATAATTGAACGAAACGAGGATTGAAAACACCAAAGAGAGCGTTCTATTACGGCCCAAAAAACGTGCGAAGCTTGCCACGAGTACATGCTCAGATTCGAACGTCAGAACGAGGATTGAAACCCCCATGAGAGCGTTCTATTACGCCCAAAGACGAGTTGCGAGCTAAATGCCACGAGTACATGCTCAGAATTCGACGAACGAGGATTGAAAAACCCCATGAGAGAGCGTTCTATTACGCCCAAAGAGTGCGAGCTTGCCACGATTCAAGTACATGCTTCAGATTCGAATGCTATGAGGATTGAACCCCATGAGAGCGTTCTATTGTCACCCAAAGAGTGCGAGCCTTGCCACGAGTAATACATGCTCAGATCGACGGAACGAACGAGGATTAGGAAACCCCCATTGAGAGCGTTCTATTACGCCTAAAAGAGTGCGAGCTTGCCACGAGTACATGCCCTCAGATTTCGAACCAACCAGGATTGAACGCTCTCTGGAACACGAACTGAGATTCCCCCATGAGAGAGCGTTCTATTACGAACAAAAGAGTAAGGCGTGCGAAAGCATTTGAATGGTGCCACGAGTACAAAAGATTACATGCTCAGAATTCGAACGAACGAGGATTGAAGCCCCCCATGAGAGCGTTCTATTACGCGCCAAAAAGAGTGCGAGCTTGCACACGAGTACATGAATCAGATTCGAACGAATGACGATGCATTAGAACGCCCCCATGAGAGCGTTCTATTACGCCCAAAGAGTGCGATAAAAGAAGAGTTAGAAGCTAGATTGATACGAACGAAGGCCCAGAGGCGTTCTATTACGCCCAAAAGATGCGATGCTTGCCACGAGTTACATGCTCAGATTCGAACGAACGACGAGGATTGAAAACCCCATGAGAGAGCTTCTATTACTCCCCAAAGAGTGCGAGAGCTTGCCCACGAAGTACATGCTCAGATTCGATAATGACACGAACGAGGATTGAAACCCCATGAAGAGCTCAGTTCTATTCGCCCAATGAGTGCGAGTTTGCCACGAGTACATGCTCAGATTCGATTACCTAACGAACGAGGATTGAAAAACCCCATGAGAGCGTTCTATTACGCCCAAGAGAGACTGCGAGCTTATTTTGCCACGAAGTACATATCTCTAAGATTCGTCCATTCGAACGAACGAGGATTGAAACCCCATGAGAGCGTTCGTTCTATTACGCCCAAAGAGTGCGAGCTTGCTCACGAGTACATGCTCAGATTCGAACGAACAGAGGATTGAAACCCCATGAGAGCGTTCTAAACGCCCAAAGAGTGCGAGCTTGCCTCACGAGTACATGCTCAGAGATTCGAAACCCCAGAACGAGGAATTGAAACCCCATGAGATAGCGTTTCTATTACGCATAACAAAAGAGTGCGAGCTTGTGCACGTTGTACATGCTCAGATTCGTAACGTGAACGAGGATTGAAACCCAATGAGAGCGTTCTATTACGCCCCCAAAGAGTGCGAGCTTGACCACGTAGTACAGGATGCTTCAGATTCGAACGAATGATCGAGGATTGAATACCCCATGAGAGCGTTCTATTACGCCTAAAAGGAGTCAGTGCGAGCTTGCCACGAGTACATGCTCAGATTCGAACGAACGAGGATTGAAAACCCATGAGAGCGTTCTATTACGCCCAAAGAGTGCGAGCTTGCCACGAAATTGCACAGATTCGCCACAAACGAGATTGAAAAACCCCATGAGAGCGTTTCTATTTACGCCTGACAAAGAGTGCGATGAGCTTAGAATTGCTCAGATTTACGAAACGAGGATTGAAACCCCATGAGAGCGTTTCTATTACGCCCAAAAAGAGTGCGAGCTTGCCACGATGTACATGCTCAGATTCGAAACGAACGAGAGATTGAAACCCCCATGAGGGCGTTCTATTACGCCCAAAAGAGTGCGAGCTTGCTTGCCACGAGTACATGCTCAGATTCTGAACGCCCTCGTCACGAACGAACGAGGATTGTTAAAGCCCCATGAGAGCGTTCTCTTTTTACGCCCAAAGAGTGCGAGCTTGCCACCAGTACTATGCTCAGAATCCTCGAGAACGAACGAGGATTGATTGCGCCGATATTTCCCCATGAGGAGCCGTTCTATTACGCCCTAAGAGTGCGAGCTTGCCCACGAGAGTACATGCTCAGATTCGAACGAACGAGGATTTGAAACCCCATGAGAGCGTTCTATTACCCCAAAGAGTGCGAAAGCTTGCTTGCATGCACGAGTACATGCTCAGATTAACGAAACGAGGATTTTGAATTGGAAGCCCCCATGAGAGCTTTTATATTCGCCCAAAGAGTGCGAGCTTGCCACGAGTACATGCTCAGATTCGATTCGAAGAACGAGGATTCGAAAGCCCAATGAGAGCGTTCTATTACGAAAGAGTGCGAGCTTGCACCACGAAGTACATGCTCAGATTCGAACGAACGAGGATTGAAAACCCCATGAGAGCGTTCTATTACGCCCCTAAAAGAGCATGTGCGAGCTTGCCACGAGTACATGCTCAGATATTCGAACGAACGAACGAGGATTGATAAAACCCCATGAGAGCGTTCTATTTACGCCCAAAGAGTGCGAGCTTGCCACGAGTACATGCTCAGATTCGAACGAACGAGGAGCTACGATTGAAACCCCATGAGAGCGTTCTAACGCCCAAAGAGTGCGAGCTTGCTCGCCACGAGTACATGCTCAGATTCGAACGAACGAGGACTGAAACCCCGTGTGAGAGCGTTCTATTACGCCCAAAAGAGTGCGTGCTTGCCACGAGGAGTACATGCTCAGTTCGAACGAACGAGGATTGAAACCCCATGAGAGCGTTTCTATTACGCCCAAAGAGTGCGAGCTTGCCACGAGAGTACATGCTCAGATTTCGTATTGCCAAACGAACGAGGATTGAAGCCCCAATGAGAGCGTTCATATTACGCCCAAAGAGTGCGAACTTGCCACGAGTTACATGCTCAGATTCGAACGAACAGACGAGGATTGAAAGACCCCATCTGAGAGCGTTCTATTACGCCCAAAGAGTGCTGACGACTTGCCCCACGAGTTACATGCTCAATTCAGATTCAACGAACTGAACGAGGATTGAAACCCCATGAGAGCGTTTTCTGATATTACGCCAAAGAGTGCGAGCTTGCCACGAGTACATGCTCAGCTCATAGACGACAACGAACGACGGATTGAAAGCCCCATGAGAGCGTTCTATTACGCAGCCCAAAGAGTGCGAGCATTGCCAACGAGTACAGGCGGTAGCTCAGATTACGAACGAACGAGGATTGAAACCCCATGAGAGCGTTCTATTACGCCAAAGAGTGCGAGCTTGCCACGAGTAACATGTCAGATTCGAACGACGAGGATTGAAACCCCATAAGAGCGTTCTATTACAGCCACAAAGAGTCGAGATTGCCACGGTGAGTACATGTAAATCAGATTAAGATTCGAACGAACGAGGATTGAAGCCCCATGAGAGCGTTCTATTACGCCCAAAGAGTGGCCGCGAGCTTGCTTGCCACGAGTACATGCTCAGATTCGAACGTAACGAACGAGGATTGAAGTCCCCCATGAGAGCGTTCTATTACGCCCAAAGAGTGCGAGCTTGCCACGAGTACATGTCAAAGATTCGAACGAACGACGACGAGGATTGAAAGCCCCATGAGAGGAGCGTTTTCTATTACGCCAAAGAGTGCGAGGCTTGCCACGAGTACATGCTCAGATTCGAACGAACGAGGATTGAAGCCCCCATGAGAGCGTTCTATTACGTACCCAAAAGAGTGCGAGGATCTGCCAACGAGTACATGCTCAGAGATTCGACGAACGAACGAGGATATTGAAGCCCCATGAGAGCGTTTTCTATTACGCCCAAAGAGTGACGATGCGAGCTTGCCACGAGTACATGCTCAGATTCGAAACGAACGAGGATTGAAGCCCCCATGAGAGCGTTCTATTACGCCCAAAAGAGTGCGAGCTTGCCACGAGTACATGCTCAGATTCGAACCGTTCGAGGACGAGGATTGAAGCCCCATGAGAGCGTTTCTATTACGCCCAAAGAGTGCCGAGCTGTGCCACGAGGTACATGCTCAGATTCGAACGAACGAGGATTGAAAACCCCAATGAGAGCGTTCTATTCGACACGCCCAAAGAGTGCTCTAGAGCTTGAGCACGAAGACTCAGATTACATGCTCAGATTGAAACGAACAGGTATTGAAGCCCCACTTGGAGAGCGTTCTATTACGCCCAAAGAGTGCTCGAGCTTCCACGAGTACATGCTCAGATTCGAACGAACGAGGATTGAAAACCCCATGAGAGCGTTCTATTACGCCAAAAGAGTGCGAGCTTGGAGTTGCCCACGAGTACATGCTCAGATTCGAAAAACGAAAACGAGGATTGAAGTCCCCCATGAGAGCGTTCTATTACGCCCTGAAAGAGTGCGAGCTTGCCACGAGTACATGCTCAGATTCGAATAGATACGAGGATTGAAGCCTCCTAATGAGAGCGTTCTATTACCGCGCCCAAAGAGTGCGAGCTTGCCACGAGTACCATGTACAAGCTACGAATTCGAGGAACGAACGAGGATTGAAATCATGACGAGCGTTCTATTACGCCCAGCAAGATGCGAGCTCACGATGTCAAGCTACAGATTCGTAACGCAACGAGGATTGAAAACCCATGAGAGCGTTCTATTACGCCAAGCAGAGTGCGAGCTTGCCACGAGAGTACCATGCTCAGATATCGTGACGAACGAACGAGGACTTGTAGCCCCAATGAGAGCGTTTCTATTACGCCAAAGAGTGCGAGCTTGCCACGAGTACATGCTCAGATTCGATACGAACTGAGGATGAAACCCATGAGAGCGTTCTATTACGCCCAGAAGAGTGCGCGCTTGCCCCTAGTACATGCTCTAGATCTCGAACGAACGAGGATTGAACCCCTGGATGACGAGCGTTCTATTGCCGCCCAAAGAGTGCGAGTTTGCCACGAGTACATGCTCAGATTCGAAAACGAGCAACTTGAACGAGGATTGAAGCCCCATGAGAGCGTTCTATAAATCGCCCTCAGAAGAGTGCGAGCTTGCCACGAGTACATGCTCAGATTCGAACGAAACGAGGATTGAAGCCCCATGAGAGCGTTCTATTACGCCCAAAGAGTGCGAGCTTGCCACGAGTACATGCTCAGATTTCGATGCACGAAACGAGGATTGAAGCCCCATGAAGAGAGCGTTCTATTACGCCCAAAGAGTGCGAGAGCTTGCCACGAGTACATGCTCAGATTCGAACGAACGAACGAGGATTGAAATTATTGAGAGCGTTTATTACGATTGACGCCCGATGACGAAAGAGTGGCGAGCTTGCCACGAAGAGTACATGCTCAGTTTTCGAAAAAATCGATCGGAATGGAAACATGTGACGCGTCACTGAGGATTTTACGCCAAAGAGAGGCGCTATGCCACAGATTTTGCACGAGCTCTAAGATTCGAAAACGAGACGAGGATGCCCCATGAAGAGCGTTCTATTAGCGCCTCTTAATGGAGCCACGAGAGTACATGCTGTGATTCGAACTCAGTGAACGAACGAGTGATTGAGATCCCCGTTCGGCTTGAGAACTTTCAATTACGCCCTTTGAGGTGATGCTTTGGGTACATTTGATTCGATAGCTTGAACAGGATATTGAGGGGGGGGGATCAGCCACAGTTTTGTAGAGCGTTCTATGAGGCTGCAAAGGTATTGTGCGAGCTTGCCACGAAGTACATGCTATAGATTTTGGACGTAATACGAGGTATTGAAAGCGGCCCACATGATGAGAGCATTCTAAATTACGCCCAAAGAAGTTGCGAGCTTGGGCGCTAGGTACATGGTTTGATACTTTCCACCGAACGTAGGATTGATACCCACATTACTGAGACGGGTCGAGAGGCGAATAGTGGTCGGAGTAAATGCTCAGATTTGAGGATTGAGAACCCCATTGAGAGTTTTCTATTACGCCCAAAGACAGTGGGAGCTTGCTTTGCGTAAGACGAGTAAATGCTCAGATCGAGAACGGAGGAGTTTAACCCCATGAGAGGTTCTATTACGCCCCAAGAACGAGAGTGCGAGCTTGCACAGGAGTACATGCTATAGATTGCGAAGAGTAAGTTTTAAGTGCGACGAGCAGGAAGTTTGTAGAACCCCATGTAAGAGCGTTCTATTACGCCAAGTGAGTAGTGAGGCTAGTGCCACGAGTTTCAGTGGTCGAGAGTAAGTAAGATGTGTTCTGAGTGGAGCTAAGGGAATGACGAACGAGTGAGATTGCACATTCAGTACTTGCTCATGATTCGGAATAAGTTGGTTAGACAGCGTCTATTTATCGCTCCAGAGTGCGAGATTGCCACGTGCGGTACATGCTCAAGATTCGAACGAACGGTACATTTTGTGAAACCATACATGAGAAGCGTTCTATTAAGCATTAAGAGATGCGTGAAAGCTTGCCACGAGTTACTCCCAGTACATGCTCTTTCGAGTCGTATGACGAGACGAGGATTGAAACAGGGTACTTTGGGGGTTTGGATGGGAGCGTTTATTACGCCCAAAGGTGCGGCTTGCCAGAACGCTAGTAGTAATGCTTAGATTCGAACGAACGAGGATTGGGAACCCCTGAGAGCGTTCTATTTTACGCCTAAGCGAGTGCTCAGAGATTGCACGAGAGTACATTGTTTGCAGAGTTTCGATGCGAACGAGGATTGAAACCCCGTTGAGAGCGTTCTATTACAGCTCAAAGAGTGCGAAGCTTGCCATGGGGGAGTACATGCTCAGATTCGATACGTTGAGGATGCTACATGAAAACCCATGAGAGCGTTACCCTTGCTACGCCAAAAGAGTGTGGAGGCCTCGAGTTCGTTGGTGATTACGAACAGAACACGAGGATTTGGTGAGCGTTCTATTGGCGCCAAAGAGTTGCGAGCTTGCCACGAGTTGTGAGAGTACATGCTCAGATTCGAAAACATTAAATTCGAACGAGGATTGAAACCCCATGAGAGCGTTTCTATTACGCCTAAAGAGCTGCGAGCTTGCCACGAAGTACATGCTCAGATTCGAACGAAACGAGGATTGAAACCCCACCAAGAGAGCGTTCTATTACGCGCCTAAGAGTGCGAGCTTGCCACTCCAGAGTAGTACCTGCTCAGATTCGAACGAACGAGGATTGAAACCCCATGAGAGCGTTCTTATTACGCCCAAAGAGTGCGAGCTTGCCACGAGTACATGATTAAGATGCTCTCAGATTCAGGGCCGACGAACACGAGGATTGAAACCCCATGAGAGAACATCGTTCTATTTACGCCCAAAGAGTGCGCATGCTTGCCTCACGAGTACTTGCTCAGATTCGCCTAACGATACGATTCGAGGATTGTAAACACCCATGAGAGCGTTCTATTACGCCGTCAAAGAGTGCGAGCTTGCCAACGAGTAATGCTCAGATTCGAACGAACGAGGATTGAAACCCATAAGAGCGTTCTATTACGCCAGAAGAGTGCTCGAGCTTTTGCCACGAGTAAGTACATGCTCACAGATTCGACTTTTCTGAAACGAACGAGGATTGAAATCCCCATTGAGAGCGTGTCTATTACGCCCAAAGAGTGCGAGACTTGCCACGAGTACATGCTCATATTCGATGCTCACGAAGAGGATTTGAACCCCCACGAGAGCGTTCTATTACGCCCCCCCTAAGAGTGCGAGGCTTGCCACGACGCAGCCATTGTTCAGAATGGATTCGAAACGAACGAGGATTGAAACCCCATGAGAGCGTTTCTATTACGCCCTAAAGATGTGAGCGATGCTTGCCACGAGTACATGCTCAGAATTCGATGACGAACGAGGATTGAAACCCCATGAGAGCGTTCTATTTACCCGCCAAAGAGTGCGAGGCTTGCCACGAGTACATTGCTCAGATTTCGAACGAACGAGATTGAAACCCATTTATGAGAGCGTTCTATTTACGCCAAAGAGTGTGCGAGCTTCCACGTGGAGTACATGCTCATATTCGAACGAAAGTGAGGATTGGAACCCCATGAGAGCTTTCTATTACGCCCTAAGAGTGCGAGCTTGCACTTGTTGTACGAGTACATGCTCAGATTCGATCGAAACGAGGATTGAAAACCCATGAGGAGCGTTCTATTACGCCTTAAGAAGGAGTGCGAGGAGGCCATGGCATCACGAGTACATGCTCAGATTGTGAACGAACGAGGATTTGAAACGCTCATGACGGGAGACGGTTTCTATTAGAGCCCAAAGAGTACGAGCTCTTGCACACGCCAGTACATGTTCAGTTTCGAACGAACGAGGGATTTTTGAAACCCCATGAGAGCGTTCTAATTACGCCCAAAAGAGTGCGAGATTGTACCAGAGTTCTATGCTCGAGATTCGAACGTTAACGAGGTGAAACCTCCAGTGCCTGAGAGCGTTCTATTACGCCCAAAGAGTGCGAGCTTGCCACGAGATACATGCTCAGAATTCGAAACGAACTACGAGGATTGAAATCCCCATGAGAGCGCTTCTATTACTGCCCTAAGAGTGCGAGCGCTTTGCCTCGAGTACCATGCTCAGATTCGAACGACGAGGATTGAACACCCATATGAGAGCGTTCTATTACGGCCCTAAGAGTGCGAGCTTGCCACGTGTACATGCTCAGAAGATTCGATATACGAACGAGGATTGAAACCCCATGAGAGCGTTTCTATTACGCCAAAGAGTGCTAGCTTGCCACGAAGTACATGCTCAGATTCGATCGTTAACGAACGAGGATTGAAAACCCCATGAAGAGCGTTCTATTATTGCCTAAAAGAGTGCGAGCTTGACCACGAGTACATGCTCAGATTCGAACGAACGATTGAGAGATTGAAACCCCAGTGAGTGAGCGTTCTATTACGCCCTAAGAGTGCGAGCTTGCCACACGAGTACATGCTCAGATTCGAACGACAACGAGGATTGAAACCCCATGAGAGCGTTCTATTACGCCTAAGAGTGCGAGCTTGACCACGAAGGACATGCTCAGATTCTGACGTTAAATCTTTCGAGGATTTTTGAAACCCTCATAGAACGAGCGGATCGATTACGCCCAATGAGTTGCGAGCTTGCCACGTAGTAACATGCTCAGATTCAAAACCCCGAACGAGAATTGTGAAACCCCAGTTGCAGCGCGTTCTATTACGCCCAAAGAGTGCCGAAGCTTGCCACGAGTACATGCTCAGATTCGATACGAACGAGGATTGAAACCCCATGAGAGCGTTCTATTACGCCCCTAAGAGTGCGAGCTTGCCACGAGTACATGCTCAGAGAGATCGAACTACCACGAACGAGGATTGAAACCCATGAGAGCATTCTATTACGCCTAAGAGTGCGAGCTTTTGCTCAACGAGTACATGCTCAGATTCGTAAACAACTGAACGAGGATTTTGAAACCCCATGAGAGCATTTCTATTACGCCCATAAGAGTTGCGAGCTTGCCACGAAAGTACATGCTCAGATTCGAACGAACGAGATTGAAACCCCCATGAGGAGCGTTCTATTTCGCCTAAGAGTGCGAGCTTGCCAACGAGTAATGCTCAAAATAATCGAACGAACGAGGATTGAAAACCCCATGAGAGCGTTCTAATTACTGTCCCAAAGACGTGCTGAGCTTTGCCACGAGTACATGCTCAGATTCGAGTAAACGACACGGAGGATTGAAACCGTGTTCGAGAGCGATTCTATTACTGCCTATTACGCCAAAGAGAGTGCGAGCTTGCACGAGTACATGCTCAGATTCGAACGAACGAGGATTGAAACTCTCGATGAGAGCGTTCTCTATTACGCCTAGAAGAGTGCGAGCTTGCCTACGAGTACATGCTCAGATTCGAACGAGTACGACAGAGGGATTGAAAACCCCAATGAGAGCGTTCTATTGCGCCAAATAAGAGTGCGAGCTTGCCACGAGTACATGCGATTCTCAGATTCGACGTACGAAACGAGAGATTGCGAATGAAACCCCATGACGAGCGTTCTATTACGTCCCCAAAGAGTGCGAGCCTCGTCCACGACGTTACATGCTCAGATTCGATTACGAACCGAACGAGGACTTGAAACCCCTAACTGAGGAGCGTTCTATTACGCCTGCCCGCAAGAGTGCGAGCTTGCCACGAGTGAGTACATGCTCTCAGATTCGAACGAACGAGGGTCATTGAAACCCCATGAGAGAGCGTTCTATTACGCCTACTGAGTGTGCGAGCTTGCCACGAGTACATGCTCAGATTCGAACGATGACGAGGATTGAAACCCATGAGAGCGTTCTATTACTTGCCAAAGAGTGCGAGCTTGCCCACGAGAGTACATGCTCAGATTCGAAACGAATCGAACGTTTGAGAATGAAAAACCCCGTGAGAGCGTTCTATTACGCCAAACAGAGTGCGAGCTTGCCACGAGTACATGCTCAGATATTCGAACGAACGAGGATTGAAACCCCATGAGAGCGTGTTCTATTACGCCCTACCAAGAGTGCGAGCTTGCCACGAGTTCATGCTCAGATTCGAAACGAACGAGGATTGAATCTTCCCATGAGAGGAGCGTTTCTATTACGCCCAATGAAGTGCGAGCTTGCCACGAGCATGCTAGATTCGCTCGAAGAGGATTATATGGGAGCGTTACAGTTACGCCCAAAAGATGTGTGCGAGGCTTGCCACGAGTTGCTCAGATTCGAACGAAACGAGGATTGAAATCCCCATGAGAGCTTTCTAATTGCCCGCAAAAGAGTGCCGAGCGAGGAGCTTTGCCACGAGTACATGCTCAGATTCGATCTGGAACAGGATTGAAAGCAACCCCATGAGAGCGTTTTCTATTACGCCCTAAAAGAGTGCGAGAAGATTGCCACGAGTTAATGCTGCAGATTCGACGACTTTCCGACGAGTATTTGAAAACCCATGATGAGCATTCTATTACTGCTATAAGATGCTGAGACTGAGCCACGAGTTACATCGCAAGACGAAGAACGAGGATTGAAACCCCAATGAGAGCCGTTCTATTACGCCCATAAGAGTGCTGCGTGAGCTTGCCACGAGATACATGCTCAGATCTCGAACGATGATCGAGATTGAAACCCCTGGATCGGAGAGCGTTCTATTACGCCAAAGAGTGCGAGCTATGCCACGAGTATCATGCTCAGAGTTCGAACGAACGAGGATTGAAACCCCATGAGAGCGTTCTGTTCTATTACGCGCCAAAAAGAGAGTCGCGAGCTTTGCCACGAGTACATGCTCAGAATTCGATTACGACATTGAACGAGGATTAGCTGCAAATTGCCCGTGAGAGTATTTCTTCATTACGCCGCATTAAGAGCAGTGCGAGCTTGCCACGCGAGTACATGCCTCAAGATTCGAACGATACGAGGATCTGGAAACCCCCTCTGAGAGTGTTTTATTACGTCCACGAAGGAGTGCGAGCTTGCGCACCGAGTACAAGGTTTCTGAACGAAGAGGATTAGAAACCTCATGAGAGCGTTCTATACGCCCCTAAGAGTGCGAGACTTTCCACGAGGATGTACATGCATATCAGATTCGAACGAACGAGGATTTGATGAACTTCCCCATCTAGAGCGTTCTATTACGGCCCAAAGAGTGCGAGCTTGCCACGAGTACTACATGCTCAGATTCGAGTGTAACGAAGAGGATGTGAGAACCCCGTGATGAGAGCGTTCTATTACGCCCAAAGAGTGCGAGCTTGCCACGAGTACATGCTCTCGATTCGAACGAACACGAGGATTGAAACCCCGTTGAGAGCGTTCTATTACGCCCCAAAGAGTGCCCGAGCTTGCCCAAGAGTAATTGCTCAAGATTCGAAACGAACGAGGTTTTGAAACCCCATGAGAGGGGCGTTCTATTACGCCCAAAGAGTGCGAGCTTGCCACGAGATAGTATGTACATTGCTCAGATTCGAACGAACGAGGATTGAAACCCATGAGAGCGTTCTATTACGCCCAAAGAGTGCGAGCTTTGCCACGAGTACATGTCAGATTCGATACGAACGAGGATTTGAAGAAACCCATGAGAGCGTTCTATTACGCCCAAAGAGTGCGAGGGGCTTGCCACGAGTACATGCTCAGATTTTTTCGAATGAACGAACGAGGATTGAAACCCCATGAGAGCGTTCTATTACGCCCCATAAGAGTGCGAGCTTGCCACGAGTACATGCCTCAGATTCGAACGAACGAGGATTGAAACCCCATGATGAGAGCGTTCTATTACGCCAAAGAGTGCGAGCTTGCCACGAGAGCATGCTCAGAATGCATTTCGAACGAACGAGGATTTTGATTGCCCCATGAGAGCGTTCTATTACGCCCAAAAGAGTGCGAGCTTTTGCCACGAGTACATGCTCAGATTTCGAACGAGAACGAGGATTGAAACCCCCATGAGAGCGTTCTATTACGCCCAAAGAGTGCGAGCTTGCCACGAGTACATGCCTCCGATTCGATACTCACGAACGAGAACGAGGATTGAAATCCCCCATGAGAGCGTTCTATATTACGCCCAAAGAGTGCGAGCTTGCCACGAGTACATGCTCAGATTCGAACGAACGAGGATTGAAACCCATGAGAGCGTTCTATTTACGCCAAAGAGTGCGAGCTTTGCCACGAGTACATGCTCAGATTCGAACGAACGAGGATTGAAACCCCATGAGAGCGTTCTATTACGCCCCAAAAGAGTGAGCGAGCTTGCCACGAGAGTACATGCTCAGATTCGAACGAAACGAGGATTGAAAACCCCCCAATATGAGAGCGTTTTCTATTACGCCATAAGAGTGCTTGAGCTTGCCACGATAGTACATGCTCAGATTCAACGAACGAGGATTGAAAACCCACATGATGAGAGCGTTCTATTACGCCCTAAAGAGTGCGAGCTTGCCACGAGTACATGCTCAGATTCGAACGAAACGAGGATTGAAACCCCATGAGAGCGTTCTATTACGCCCAAAGAGTGCGAGCTTGCCACGAGTACACATGCTCAGATTCGAACGAACGAGGATTGAACACCCCATGAGAGACGTTTCTATTACGGCCCAACAGAGAGTGCGAGCTTGCCACGAGTACATGCTCAGATGTTGTCGAAACGAACGAGGATTTGTGAAACCCCATGAGAGCGTTCTATTACGCCCAAAAAGAGTGCGAGCTTGCCACGAGTACATGCTCAGATTCGATTAACGAGAGGGATTGAGAACCCCCATGAGAGCGTTTCTATTACGCCCAAAGAGTGGCGAGCTTGCCACGAGTACATGCTCAGATTCGATACGAACGAGGATTGAAACCCCATGAGAGCGTTCTATTACGCCCAAAAGAGTGCGAGCTTGCCACGAGTTACATGCTCAGATTCGATACGAAACGAACGAGGATTGAAACCCCCATGATAAGAGCGTTCTATTACGCCCTAAGAGTGCGAGAGCTTTTGCACGAGTAGTACATGCTCAGATTCGAACGATAACGAGGATTGAAGCCCCATGAGAGCGTTTCTATTACGCCCAAAGAGTGCGAGCTTTTGCCACTTTGCCACGAGTACGCTAGATTCGAACACGATGGAGAGGATTGAAACCCCATGAGAGCGTTCTATTACGCCCTAAGAGTGGAGTTTGCCACGAGTACATGCTCAGATTCGAACGAACGAGGATTGAAACCCCATGAGAGCGTTCTATTACGCCCAAAGAGATGTGCGAGCTTGCCACGAGTACATGCTCAGATTTCGAACGAAACGAAACCATTGAAACCCCAAAGAGGAGCGAGTTCTATTACGCCCAAAAGAGTGCGAGCTTGCCACGAGAGTACATGTTCAGAGAACGAACGAGAGTAACGAGGGATTGAAACCCCATGAGAGCGTTCTATTACGCCCAAAGAGTGCGAGCTTGCCACGAGTACATGCTCAGATTCGAACGATTGAGGATTGAAACCCATGAGAGCGTTCTATTACGCCAAAGAGTGCGAGCTTGCCACGAGTACATGCTCAGATTCGAAGAAACACGACGAGGATTGAAACCCCATGAGAGCGTTCTATTACGCCCAAAAGTGCGAGCTTGCGATTAGCATGCTTGCCACGAGTACACGCTTAGATTCGAACGAACGAGGATTGAAACCCCATGAGAGCATTCGATTACGCCTAAAGAGTGCGAGCTTGCCACGAGTACATGCGATCAGATTCGAACGAAACGAGAACGAGGATTGAAACCCCATGAGAGCGTTCTATTACGCCCAAAGAGTGCGAGCTTGCCACGAGTACATGCTCAGATTCGAACGAACGAGGATTGAAACCCCTTGAGAGCGTTCTATTACGCCCAAAGAGTGCGAGCTTGCCAGAAGAGTACACATGCTCAGATTCGAAGAACGAACGAGGATTGAAACCCCATGAGAGCGTTCTTTCTATTACGCCCAAAGAGTGTGCGAGCTTTTGCCACGAGTACATGCTCAGATTCGAACGAACGAGGATTGAAACCCCATGAGAGCGTTTCTATTACGCCTAGAAAAGAGTGCGAGCTTGCCACGAGTACATGCTCAGATTCGAACGAACGAGGATTTGAAACCCCATGAGAGCGTTCTATTACGCCCCAATGAGTGCGAGCTTGCCACGAGTACATGCTCAGATTCGAAAACGAACGAGGATTGAAAACCCCATGATGAGAGCTTTTCTATTACGCCAAAGAGTGCGAGCTTTGCCACGAGTACATGCTCAGATTCGAACGAACGAGGATTGAAAACCCCCATGAGAGCGTTCTATTACGCCCAAAAGAGTGCGAGCTTGCCACGAGTACATGCTCAGATTCGAACGAACGAGGATTTGAAACCCCATGAGAGCGTTCTATTACGCCCAAAGAGTGCGAGCTTTTGCCCCGAGTACATGCTCAGATTCGAACGAACGAGGATTGAAACCCCATGAGAGCGTTTCGATGAGGAGTGATTACGCCCAAAAGAGAGCTTGCCATTACGAGTACATGCATGCTCAGATTCGAACGAACGAGGATTGAAACCCCATGAGAGCGTTCTATTACGCCCCAAAAGAGTGCGAGCTTGCCACGAGTACATGCTCAGATTCGAACGAACGAGGATTGAAAACCCCATGAGAGCGTTCTATTACGCCCAAGAGTGCGAGCTTGCCACGAGTAGTACATGCTCAGATTCGAACGAACGAGGATTGAAACCCCATGAGAGAGCGTTTCTATTACGCCCAAAGAGTGCGAGCTTGCCACGAGTACATGCTCAGATTCGATACGAACGAACGAGGATTTTGGAAACCCCATGAGAGCGTTCTATTACGCCAAAGAGTGCGAGAGCTTGCCACGAGTACATGCTCAGATTCGATCTTAAACGAACGAGGATTGAAACCCCATGAGAGCGTTCTATTACGCCCAAAGAGTGCGAGCTTGCCACGAGTACACTAACTCAGATTCGAACGAAACGAGGATTGAAACCCCATGAGAGCGTTCTATTTGCCCTAAGAGTGCGAGCTTGCCACGAGTACATGCTCAGATTCGAAACGAACGAGGATTGAAACCCCATGAGAGCGTTCTATTACGCCCAAAGAGTGCGAGCTTGCCCACGAGTACATGCTCAGATTCGAACGAAGGAGAGGATTTGAAACCCCATGAGAGCGTTCTATTACGCCTAAAGAGTGCGGGCTTGCCACGAGTACATGCTCAGATTCGAACGAACGAGGATTGAAACCCCATGAGAGCGTTCTATTACGCCAAAAGAGTGCGAGCTTGCCACGAGTACATGCTCAGATTCGAACGAACGAGGATTGAAACCCCATGAGAGCGTTCTATTACGCGCCAAAGAGTTGCGAGCTTGCCACGAGTACATGCTCAGATTCGATTCGAACGAACGAGGATTGAAACCCCATGAGAGCGTTCTATTACGCCCAAAGAGTGCGAGCTTTGCCACGAGTACATGCTCAGATTCGAACGAACGAGGATTGAAACCCCATGAGAGCGTTTCTATTACGCCCAAAGAGTGCGAGCTTGCCACGAGTACATGCTCAGATTCGAAACGAACGAGGATTGAAACCCCATGAGAGCGTTCTATTACGCCAAAGAGTGCGTGCGAGCTTGCGAGACATACATGCTCAGATTCGAACGAACGAGGATTGAACCCCATGAGAGCGTTTTCTATTACGCCAAAAGAGTGCGAGCTTGCCACGAGTACATGCTCAGATTCGATTAACGAACGAACGAGGATTGAAACCCCATGAGAGCGTTCTATTACGCCAAAAGAGTGCGAGCTTGCCACGAGTACATGCTCAGATTGTAACGATGCTCAGATTCGAGACGAACCCCAAAGAGTGGAGCTTTGCACGAGTACATGCTCAGAATATTCGAAAGGATTTGATACCCCCAATGAGAGCGTTCTATTACGCCCAAAGAGTGCGAGCTTTGCCACGAGTACATGCTCAGATTCGAACGAATACGAGGATTGAAAGGATTGAAACCCCATGAGAGCGTTCTATTACGCCAAAGAGTGCGAGCTTGCCACGAGTACATGCTCAGATTCGATGAAACGAACGAGAGGATTGAAACCCCATGAGATTGCTCCCGCGTTCTATTACGCCCAAAGAGTGCGAGCTTGCCACGAGTACATGCTCAGATTCGAACGAACGAGGATTGAAACCCCGTAAGAGCGTTCTATTACGCCCATAGAGTGCGAGCTTGCCACGAGTACATGCTCAGATTCGAACGAACGAGGATTGAAACCCCATGAGAGCGTTCTATTATTACTCCCAAAGAGTGCAAGCTTGCCATGAGTAATTGCTCAGATTCGAACGAACGAAGATTGAAACCCCATGAGAACGTTCTATTACGCCCAAAGTCGTACGAGCCCACAGAGTAGATGCTCAGATTCGCCCAACGAGTGCGAGGATTGCCCCATGAGAGCGTTACTTTACGCCCAAAATGCGAGCTTGCCACAGTACATCTCAGATTTCGAAACGAACGAGGAATGAAAACCCCATGAGAGCGTCTATTACGCCCTAAGAGTGCGAGCTTGCCACGAGTACATGCTCAGATTCGACACGAACGAGGATTGAAACCCCCATGAGAGCGTTCTATTACGCCCAAAAGAGTGCGAGCTTGCCACGAGTACATGCTCAGATTCGAACGAACGAGGATTGAAACCCCATGAGAGCGTTCTATTACGCCCAAAGAGTGCGAGCTTGCCACGAGTACATGCTCAGATTTCGAACGAACGAGGATTGAAACCCCATGATGAGAGCGTTCTATTTGCGCCTAAGAGTGCGAGCTTTTGCCACGAGAGTACATGCTCAGATTCGAAACGAACGAGGATTGAAACCCCCATGAGAGCGTTCTATTTCTATTACGCCCTAAGAGTGCGAGCTTGCCACGAGTACATGCTCAGATTCGAACGAACGAGGATTGAAACCCCATGAGAAGCGTTCTATTACGCCTAAGAGTGCGAGCTTGCCACGAGTACATGCTCAGATTCGAATACGAACGAAGGATTGAAACCCCATGAGAGCGTTCTATTACGCCCAAACGAAAGAGTGCGAGCTTGCCACGAGTACATGCTCAGATTCGAACGAACGAGGATTGAAACCCCATGAGAGCTTTTCTATTACGCCCAAAGAGTGCGAGCTTGCCACGAGTACATGCTCAGATTCGAACGAACGTGGATTGAAGCCCCATGAGAGCGTTCTATTACGCCCAAAGAATGCGAGCTTGCCACGAGTACATGCTCAGATTCGAACGAACGAGGATTGAAACCCCATGAGAGCGTTCTATTACGCCTTAGAGTGCGAGCTTTGCCACGAGTCGTACAATGCTCTGAGAGATTCGATTCGAAAACGAGGATTGAAACCCCATGAGAGCGTTCTATTACGCCTAAGAGTGTGGAGTGCGAGCTTGCCACGACGAGTACATGCTCAGATTCGAACGAACGAGGATTGAAACCCCATGAGAGCGTTTCTATTACGCCAAAGAGTGCGAGCTTGCCACAGAGTACATGCTCAGATTCGAACGAACGAGGATTGAAAACCCCATGAGAGCAGTTCTATTACGCCCAAAGAGTGCGAGCTTGCCACGAGTACATGCTCAGATTCGAACGAACGACGAGGATTGAAACCCCATGAGCAGACGTTCTTATTATGCCCAAAGAGTGCGAGCTTGCCACGAGTACATGCTCAGATTCGAACGAACGACGATTGAAACCCCATGAGAGCGTTCTATTACGCCCAAAGAGTGCGAGCTTGCCACGAGTACATGCTCAGATTCGAACGAACGACGAGGATTGAAACCCCATGAGAGCGTTTCTATTACGCGCCTAAGAGTGCGAGCTTGCCACGAGTACATGCTCAGATTCGAACGAACGAGGATTGAAACCCCCCATGAGAGCGTTCTATTACGCCCAAAGAGTGCGAGCTTGCCACGAGTACATGCAGATTCAGATTCGCTCGAACGAACGAGGATTGAGAGATTGAAACCCCATGAGAGCGTTCTATTACGCCAAAAAGAGTGCGAGCTTTGCCACGAGTACATGCTCAGATTTTCAAACGAACGAGGATTGAAACCCCATGAGAGCGTTCTATTACGCCTAAGAGTGCGAGCTTGCCACGAGTACATGCTCAGATTCGAACGAACGAGGATTGAAACCCCATGAGAGCGTTCTATTACGCCTAAGAGTGCGAGCTTGCCACGAGTACATGCTCAGATTCGAACGAACGATAGGGATTGAAACCCCATGAGAGAGCGTTCTATTACGCCTAAGAGTGCGAGCTTGCCACGAGTACATGCTCAGATATCGATACGAACGAACGAGGATTGAAACCCCATGAGAGAGCGTTCTATTACGCCCCTAAGAGTGCGAGCTTTGCCACGAGTACATGCTCAGATTCGAATACGAACGAGGATTGAAACCCCATGAGAGAGCGTTCTATTACGCCCAAAGAGTGCGAGCTTGCCACGAGTACATGCTCAGATTCGAACGAACGAACGAGGATTGAAACCCCATGAGAGCGTTCTATTACGCCCAAAGAGTGCGAGCTTGCCACGAGTACATGCTCAGATTCGAACGAACGAGGATTGAAACCCCATGATGAGAGCGTTCTATTACGCCCTAAGAGTGCGTAGCTTGCCACGAGTACATGCTCAGATTCGAACGAACGAGGATTTGAAACCCCATGAGAGCGTTTTTACGCCAAAGAGTGCGAGCTTGCCACGATAGTAATGCTCAGATTCGAACGAACGAGGATTGAAACCCCATGAGAGCGTTCTATTACGCCCAAAGAGGTGCGAGCTTGCCACGAGTACATGCTCAGATTCGAAACGAAACGACGGATTGAAACCCCATGAGAGCGTTTCTATTACGCCCTAAAAGTGCGTTGCCCGAGCTATTGCCTCGAGTACATGCTCAGATTCGAACGAACGGAGGATTATTGAAACCCCATGAGAGCGTTCTATTACGCCCTAAGAGTGCGATGGAGCTTGCCACGAGTACATGCTCAGATTCGAACGAACGAGGATTGAAACCCCATGAGAGCGTTCTATTACCCAATAAGAGTGCGAGCTTGCCACGATGAGTACATGCTCAGATTCGAATTCGATCGAACGAACGAGGATTGAAACCCCATGATGAGAGCGTTCTATTACGCCCAAAGAGTGCGAGCTTGCCACGAGTACATGCTCAGATTTCTGAACGAAAACGAGGATTGTTAAACCCCATGAGAGCGTTCTATTACGCCAAAGAGTGCGAGCTTGCCCACGAGTACATGCTCAGATTCGAACGAACGAGGATTGAAGCCCCCATGAGAGCGTTCTATTACGCCCAAAGAGTGCGAGCTTGCCACGAGTACATGATTCAGATTCGAACGAACGAGGATTGAAACCCCATTGAGAGCGTTCTATTACGCCCTAAGAGTGCGAGCTTGCCACTAGTACATGCTCATATTCGAGGAACGAACGAGGGGATTGAAACCCCATTGAGAGCGTTCTATTACGCCCAAAGAGTGCGAGCTTGCCACGAGTACATGCTCAGATTCGAAAACGAAACGAGGATTGAAACCCCATTGAGAGAGCGTTCTATTACGCCCTAAGAAGAAGAGTGCGAGCTTGAATTATTGCCACGAGTACATGCTCAGATTCGAACGAACGAGGATTGAAACCCCATGAGAGCGTCTTCTATGCGCCCAAAAGTGTGCGAGCTTGCCACGAGTACATGCTCAGATTCGAACGAACGAGGATTGAAACCCCATGATTGAGAGCGTTCTATTACGCCCAAAAGAGTGCGAGCTTGCCACGAGTACATGCTCAGATCGACGAACGAGGAACGAATATGTAGACCCCATGAGAGCGAGGTTTTTCTATTACGCCGCCCAAGAGAGTGCGAGAGCTTGCACTAGTACATGCTCAGATTCGAACGGAACGACGAGGATTGAAACCCCATGAGAGCGTTCTACTTACGCCCAAAGAGTGCGAGCTTGCCACGAGTACATGCTCAGATTCGAAACGAACGAGGATTGATTGAAAACCCCATGAGAGCGTTCTATTACGCCCAAAGAGTGCGAGCTTGCCACGAGTACATGCTCAGATTCGAACGAACGAACGAGGATTGAAACCCCATGAGAGCGTTCTATTACGCCCAAAGAGTGCGAGCTTGCCACGAGTACGATACATGCTCAGATTCGAAACGAACGAGGATTGAAACCCCATGAGAGCGTTCTATTACGCCAAAAAGAGTGCGAGCTTTGCCACGAGTACATGCTCAGATTCGATTACGAACGAACGAGGATTGAAACCCCATGAGAGCGTTCTATTACGCCCAAAGAGTGCGAGCTTGCCACGAGTACATGCTCAGATTCGAATACGACGAACGAGGATTGGACCCCATGAGAGCGTTCTATTACGCCCAAAGAGTGCGAGCTTGCCACGAGTACATGCTCAGATTCGATAAAACGACGAGGATTGACAAAGCCCCCATGAGAGCGTTCTATTACGCCCTAAGAGTGCGAGATTGCCACGAGTACATGCTCAGATTCGACGATCACGAACGAGGATTGAAACCCCATGAGAGCGTTCTATTACGCCCAAAAGAGTGCGAGCTTGCCACGAGTACATGCTCAGATTCGAAGGAACGAGGATTGAAAACCCCATGAGAGGTTCTATTACGCCAAAGAGTGCGAGCTTGCCCACGAGTACATGCTCAGACGAACGAACGAGGATTGAAGCCCATGGGAGAGCGTTCTATTACGCCCTAAAAGAGTGCACAATGAAGCCATGTGTTACTTGCCTCACGAGTACATGCTCGAAGATTCGAACGAACGAGGATTGAAACCCCAGGTGAGAGCGTTCTATTACGCCCAAAGAGTGCGAGCTTGCCACGAGTACATGCTCAGAGATTCGTTAAAAACGAACGAGGATTGAAAACCCCATGAGAGAGCGTTCTATTACGGCCAAAAGAGTGCGAGCTTGCCACGGTAGTTACATGCTCAGATTCGAACGAAAGAGGATTGAATGCCCCTTGGAGAGCGTTCTATTACGCCAAAAGAGTGCGAGCTTGCCACCACGAGTACATGCTCAGATTCGAAACGAACGAGGATTGAAACCCCATGAGAGCGTTCTATTACGCCCAAGAGTGCGAGCTTGCCACGAGTACATGCTCAGATTCGAACGAACGAGGATTGAAAGCCCCATGAGAGCGTTCTATTATGCCCAAAAGAGTGCGAGCTTGCCACGAGTACATGCTCAGATTCGAACGAACGAGGAATTACGAACGGATATTGACCCCCATGAGAGCGTTCTATTATTACGCCCAAAAGAGTGCGAGATTTGCCACGTCACGAGTACATGCTTCAGTACATTCGAACGAACGAGGATTGGAAGCCCCCATGAGAGCGTTCTATTACGAATAAGAGTGCGAGCTTTGCCACGAGTACAGATGCTCAGATATCGATTCGATACACGACGAAGAGGATTGAAACCCCATGAGAGCATTCTATTACGCCCATGAGAAGAGTGCGAGCTTGCCACGAGTACATGCTCAGATTCGAACGAACGAACGAGGATTGAAGGCCCCATGAGAGCGTTCTATTACGCGCCTCAAAAGAGTGCTAGCGAGCTTGCCACGAGTACATGCTCAGATTCGACGATTCGAAACGAGAGGATTGAAACACCCATGAGAGCGTTCTATTACGCCCAAAGAGTGCGAGCTCTTGCCACGAGTACATGCTCAGATTCGAACGAACGAGGATTGAAACCCCCATGAGAGCGTTCTATTACGCCCTAAGAGTGCGAGCTTGCACGAGGACATGCCAGAGCGAGTACGTTCGAGTGATTCGCCCATGAGAGCGTTCTATTACGCCCAAGAGTGCGAGCTTGCCATTAGTACATGCTCAGATTCGATACGAACGAGGATTGGAAACCCATGTAGGAGAGCGTTCTATTGCGCCTAAGAGTGCGAGCTTGCCACGCGAGTACATGCTCAGATTCGAACGAACGAGGGATTGAAACCCCCATGAGAGCGTTCTATTACGCCCATAAGAGTGCGAGCTTGCCACGAGTACATTGCTCAGATTCGAAAAACGAGGATTGAAACCCTCATGAGAGCGTTCTATTACGCCAAAGAGTGCGAGCTTTGCCACGAGTACATTGCTCAGATTCGCGAACGAACGAGGATTGGAAACCCCATGAGAGCGTTCTATTACGCCAAAGAGTGCGAGCTTGCCTACGAGTACATGCTCAGATTCGAACGAACGAGGATTGAACCCCATGAGAGCGTTCTATTACGCCAAAGAGTGCGAGCTTGCCACGAGTACATGCTCAGATTCGAAACGAACGAGGATTGAACCCCATGAGAGCTTTCTATTGCGCCAAAGAGTGCGAGCTTGCCACGAGAGTACATGCTCAGATTCGAACGAACGAGGATTGAAACCCCATGAGAGCGTTCTATTACGCCCAAAGAGTGCGAGCTTGCCACGAGTACATGTCAGATTTCGAACGAAACGAGGAGTGAAACCCTGTGAGAGCGTTCTATTACGCCCAAAGAGTGCGAGCTTGCCACGAGTACATGCTCATATTAGAACGAACGAGGATTGAAACCCCTTGAGAGCGTTCTATTACGCCCAAAGTGTGCGAGCTTGCCAGGAGTACATGCTCAGATTTCGAACGAACGAGGATTGAAACCCCATGAGAGCGTTCTATTACGCCCTATAAAGAGTGCGAGCTGCCACGAGTACATGCTCAGATTCGAAACGAACGAGGATTGAAACCCCATGAGAGCTTTCTATTGCGCCCTAAGAGTGCGAGCTTGCCACGAGTACATGCTCAGAATTCGAACGAACGAGGATTGAAACCCCATGAGAGCGTTCTATTACGCCCAAAGAGTGCGAGCTTGCCACGAGTACATGCTCAGATTCGAACGAACGAACGAGGATTGAAAACCCCATGAGAGCGTTCTATTATGCCCAAAAGAGTTGCGAGCTTGCCACGAGTACATGCTCAGATTCGAACGAAAAACGTGGATTGAAACCCCCCCATGAGAGCTTTCTCTATTGCGCCCTAAAGAGTGCGAGCTTGCCACGAGTACATGCTCTTGATCGAAGATTCGAACGAACGAGGATTGATGCAACCCCCATTGAGAGCGTTCTATTCGCCCAAAAGAGTGCGAGAGCTTGCCACGAGTACATGCCCAGATTCGAACGACGAACGAGGACCTTTGAAACCCCATGAGATAGCGTTCTATTTATTAAATTAGTGCGAGCTTATTGCCACGAGTACTTGCTCAGATTCGCTCGCCACGAGGATTGAACCCCATGGAGAGCCGTTCCTATGCGACCCTGGGAGTACGATTGCACGACGAGTACATGCTCAGATTGAACAAACGAGGATTGAAAAAGACCCCATGAGAGCGTTCTATTACGCCAAAGAGTGCGAGATTAGGCCACGAGTACATGCTCAGATTTCGAAACGAACGAACGAGGATTGAAACCCGCCCCATGAGAGCGTTCTATTACGCCCAAAGAGTGCGAGCTTGCCACGAGTACATGCTCAGATTCGAACGAACGAGGGGATTGAAACCCCATGAGAGCGTTTCTTTCTATTACGCCCCGAAGAGTGCGAGATTTGCCACGAGTACATGCTCAGATATTCGAAAACGAACGAGCATTGAAACCCCATGAGAGCGTTTCTATTGCGCCCAAAGAGTGCGAGCTTGCCACGAGTACATGCTCAGATTCGAACGAACGAGGATTGAAACCCACATGAGAGCGTTCTATTACGCGCCCAAAGAGTGCGAGCTTGCCACGAGTAGGCATTGCTCAGATTCGAACGAACGATGGGATTGAAACCCCATGAGAGCGTTCTATTTAACGCCGCCCAAAAGAGTGCGAGCTTGGCCACGAGTACATGATCAGATTCAGAATCAACGAACGAGGATTGAAACCAAACCCCATGAGAGCGTTCTATTACGCCCTCAAAGAGTGCGAGCTTGCCACGAGTACATGCTCAGATTCGAACGAACGGGATTGAACCCCAAAGAGCATTTCTAAACGCCTAAAGATGCGAGCTTGCCACGAGTACATTTCAGATTCGAACGAACTCGAGGATTGAACCCCGAGAGCGCTATTACGCCCAAAGAGTACGAGCTTGCCACGAGTACATGCTCAGATTCGAACGACGACGAGGATTGAAACCCCATGAGAGCGTTCTATTACGCCCAAAGAGTGCGAGCTATTGCCACGAGTACATGCTCAGATTCGAACGAACGGGGATTGAAACCCCATGAGAGCGTTCTATTGCGCCAAAGAGTGCGAGCTTGCCACGAATACATGCTCAGATTCGAAGGAACGAGGATTGAAACCCCATGAGAGCGTTCTATTACGCCAAAGAGTGCGAGCTTGCCACGAAGTACATGCTTACAGATTCGAACGAACGAGGATTGAAACCCCATGAGAGCGATTTCTATTGCGACAAAGAGTGCGAGCTTGACCACGAGAGTACATGCTCAGATTTCGAACGAACGGAGGATTGAAAACCCCATGAGAGAGATTACGCCAAAGAGTGGCGAGCTTGCCAGAGTACATGCTCAGAACGACTACGAACGAGGATTGAACCCCATGAGAGCGTTCTATTAACGCCTGAAGAGTGCGAGCAATTTGCCACGAGTACATGCTCAGATTCGAACGAACGAGGATTGAAACCCAATGAGAGCGTTCTATTACGCCCAATAGTGCGAGCTTGCCACGAGTACATGCTCAGATTCGAACGAAACGAGGATTGAATAACCCCATGAGACCGCATACTATTACGCCCAAAGAGTGCGAGCTTGCCACGAGTACATGCTCAGATTCGAACGAACGAGGATTGAAACCCCATGAGAGCGTTCTATTACGCGGCCTAAGAGTGCGAGCCCTTTAGCCACGAGTACATGCTCAGATTCGAACGAACGAGGATTGAAACCCCCCCCCCATGAGAGCGTTCTATTACGCCCAAATGAGTGCGAGCTTGCCACGAGTACATGCTCAGATTCGAACGAACGAGGATTGAAACCCCATGAGAGCGTTCTATTACTGCGCCCTAAGAGTGCGAGCCCTATGCCACGAGTACATGCTCAGATTCGAACGAACGAGGATTGAAACCCCATAAGAGAGCGTTCTATTACGCCCAAAAGAGTGCGTGCTTGCCACGAGTACATGCTCAGATTTCGAACGAACGAGGATTGAAACCCCATGAAAGAGCGGTTTCTATTGCGCCCTAAAGTAGTGCGAGCTTGCCACGGGTACATGCTCAGATTCGAACGAACGAGATTGTAACCGCGAGCGTTCTATGCGCCCAAAGAGTGCGAGATTTGCCACGAGTAATGCTCAGATTCGAACGAACGACGGGATTTTGAAACCCCATGAGAGCGTTCTATTAGCCAAAGAGTGCGAGCTTGCCACGAGTACATGCTCAGAGATTTCGAACGAACGAGGATTTGAAACCATCCATGAGAGCAATTTATTACGCCTAAAGAGTGCGAGCTTGCCACGAGTACATGCTCAGATTCGAAACGAACGAGGATTGAAATCCCATTGAGAGGCGTTTCTATTACGCCCAAAGAGTGCGAGCTTGCCACGAGTACATGCTCAGATTCGAACGAACGAGGATTGAAACCCCATGAGAGCGTTCTATTACGCCTAAGAGTGCAAGCTTGCCACGAGTACATGCTCAGATTCGAACGAATACGAGGATTGAAAACCAGTGAAGAGCTTTTCTATGCGCCTAAGAGTGCGAGCTTGCCACGAGTACATGCTCAGATATCGAACGAACGAGGATTGAAACCCCCAGTGAGAGCGAATTCTAATATTACGCCCAAGAGTGCGAGCTTGCCTCGAGTACATGCTCAGATTCGAACGAACGAGGATTGAAAACCCATGAGAGCGTTCTATTACGCCAAAGAGTGCGAGCTTGACCACGAGTACATGCTCAGATTCGAACGAACGAGGATTGAAAACCCCATGAGAGCGTTTTCTATTACGCCCAAAGAGTGCGAGCTTGCCCTCGAGTACATGCTCAGATTCGAACGAACAAGGATTGAAACCCCATGAGAGCGTTTTATTACGCCAAAGAGTGCGAGGTTGCCACGAGTACATGCTCAGATTCGAACGAACGAGCTTTGAAACCCCATGAGAGCGTTCAATTACACCCAAAGAGTGCGAGCTTGCCACGAGTACATGCTCAGATTCGAACGAACGAGGATTGAAACCCCATGAGAGCGTTCTATTGCGCCAAAGAGTGCGAGCTTGCCACGAGTACATGCTCAGATTCGAACGAACGAGGATTTAAACCCTGTGAGAGCGTTCTATTACGCCAAAGAGTGCGAGCTTGCCACGAGTACATGCTCAGATTCGAACGAACGAGGATTGAAAACCCCATGAGAGCGTTCTATTACGCCCTAAAAGAGTGCGAGCTTGCCACGAGTACATGCTCAGATTCGAACGAACGAGGATTGAAACCCCATGAGAGCGTTTCTATTAACGCCCAAAGAGTGCGAGCTTGCCACGAGTACATGCTCAGATTCGAACGAACGAGGATTGAAACCCCATGAGAGCGTTCTATTACGCCCAAAAGAGTGTGAGCTTGCCACGAGTACATGCTCAGATTCGAACGAACGAGGATTGAAACCCCATGAGAGCGTTCTATGCGCCTAAGAGTGCGAGCTTGCCACGAGTACATGCTCAGATTCGAACGAACGAGGATTTGAAACCCCATGACGAGCGATTCTATTACGCCCAAAGGTGCGAGCTTGGCCACGAGTACATGCTCAGATTCGAACGAACGAGGATTGAAAACCCATGAGAGCGTTCTATTACGCCCAAAGAGTGCGAGCTTGCCAGTGAGATACATGCTCAGATTCGAACGAACGAGGATTGGAAACCCCATGAGAGCGTTCTATGCGCCCAAAGAGTGCGAGCTTGCCACGAGTACATGCTCAGATTCGAACGAACGAGGATTGAAACCCCATGAGAGCTTTCTATTTGCGCCAAAGAGTGCGAGCTTGCCACGAGTACATTGCTCAGATTCGAACGAACGAGGATTGAAACCCCATGAGAGCGTTTCTATCAATAGCGCCCTAAGAGTGCGAGCTTGCCACGAGTACATGCTCAGATTCGAACGAACGAGGATTGAAACCCCAATGAGAGCGTTTCTGTTTGCGCCCAAGAGAGTGCGAGCTTTGCCACGAGTACATGCTCAGATTCGAACGAACGAGGATTTGAAAACCCCATGAGAGCGTTTATTACGCCCAAAGAGTGCGAGCTTGCCACGAGTACATGCTCAGATTCGAACGAAACGAGGATTGGAAACCCCATAAGAGATTTCTACTACGCCAAGAGTGCGAGCTTGCCACGAGTACATGCTCAGATTCGAACGAAACGAGGATTGAAACCCCCCCATGAGAGAGCGTTCTATTACGCCCAAAGAGTACGAGCTTGCCACGAGTACAATGCTCAGATTCGATCACGAACGAGGATTGAAACCCCATGAGAGCGCTTTCTATTACGCCTAAGAGTGCGAGCTTGCCACGAGTACATGCTCAGATTCGAACGAACGAGGATTTGAAACCCCATGAGAGCGTTCTATTACGCCCAAAGGTGCGAGCTTGCCTGGAGTAACATGCTCAGATAAAACGAACCCCATCGAGGATTGAAAACCATGAGAGCGTTCTATTACCCGTAAAGAGTGCGTGCTTGCCACGAGTACCATGCTCAGATTCGAACGAACGAGGATTGAAACCCCATTTTTTTGAAAGAGCTTTCTATGCGCCTAAGAGTGCGAGCTTGCCACGAGTACATGCTCAGATTCGAAGAAGAGGATTTGAAACCCATCATGAGAGCGTTTCTTTATTGACGCCCAAAGAGTGCGAGCCTTGCCACAAGTAGAGATCATGCTCAGATTCGAACGAACGAGGATTGAAAACCCCATGAGGTCCCCGGCCGCGTTCTATTACGCCCAAAGAGTGCGGAGCTTGCCACGTGTACATGCTCAGATTCCCTCAACGAACGAGGATTGGAAACCCCATGAGAGCGTTCTATGCGCCCTAAGTCAGTGCGAGCATTGCCAGCCGAGTACATGCTCAGATTCGAATAACGAACGGATGGATTGAAACCCCAAGAGAGCGTTCTATTACGGCCCAAAGAGTGCGAGCTTCGAGTACATGCTGAAAGATTCCCTTACGAGGATTGAAACCCCATGAAGAGCGTTCTATTACGCCCAAAGAGTGCGAGCTTGACAACGTGGTAGTACATGCTCAGATTCGAACGAACGAGGATTGGAACCCCATGAGAGCTTTCTACTGCGCCTAAGAGTGCGAGCTTGCCACGAGTACATGCTCAGATTCGAACGAACGAGCATTGAAACCCCGCGAGAGAATTCTATTTCGCCCAAAGAGTACGAGCTTGCCACGAGTACATGCTCAGATTCGAACGAACGAGGATTGAAACCCCATGAGAGCGTTCTATTACGCCAAAGAGTGCGGGCTTGCCACAAGTACATGGTCAGATTCGAACGAACGAGGATTGAAACCCCGTGAGAGCGTTCTATTACGCCCTAAGAGTGCGAGCTTGCCACGAGTACATGCTCAGATTCGAACGAACGAGGATTGAAACTCCGTGAGAGCGTTCTATAACGCCTAAGAGTGCGAGCTTGCCACGAGTACATGCTCAGATTCGAACGAACGAGGATTGAAACCCCATGAGAGCGTTCTATTACGCCCAAAGAGTGCGAGCTTGCCACGAGTACATGCTCAGATTCGAACGAACGAGGATTTGAAACCCCATGAGAGTTTTAATGCGCCTAAGAGTGCGAGCTTGCCACGAGTACATGCTCAGATTCGAACGAACGAGGATTTGAAACCCCATGAGAGCGTTCTATTACGCCATTAAAAGAGTGCGAGCTTGCCACGAGTACATGCTCAGATTCGAACGAACGAGGATTGAAACCCCAGGAGAGCGTTCTATTACGCCCTAAGAGTGCGAGCTTGCCACGAGTACATGCTCAGATTCGAACGAACGAGGACCCGTGAGAGCGTTCTATTACGCCCAAAGAGTGCGAGCTTGCCACGAGTATAATGCTCAGATTCGAACGAACGAGGATTGAAACCCCGTGAGAGCATTCTATTACGCCCAAAGAGTGCGAGCTTGCCACGAGTACATGCTCAGATTCGAACGAACGAGGATTGGAACCCCATGAGAGCTTTCTATAATAGTGCCTAAGAGTACGAGCTTGCCACGAGTACATGCTCAGATTCGAACGAACGAGGATTGAAACCCCATGAGTGCGTTCTATTACAACCAAAGAGTGCGAGCTTGCCACGAGCACATGCTCAGATTCGAACGAACATGGATTGAAAACCCATGCGAGCGTTCTATTACGCCAAAGAGTGCGAGCTTGCCACGAGTACATGCTCAGATACGAACGAACGAGGATTGAAAACCCATGAGGGCGTTCTATTACGCCCTAAGAGTGCAAGATTGCCACGAGTACATGCTCAGATTCGAACGAACGAGCATTGAAACCCCATGAGAGCGTTCTATTACGCCCAAAGAGTGCGAGCTTGCCACGAGTACATGCTCAGATTTGAACGAACGAGGATTGGAACCCCATGAGAGCTTTCTACTGCGCCTAAGAGTGCGAGCTTGCCACGAGTACATGCCCAGATTCGAACGAACGAGCATTGAAACCGCAAGAGAGAGTTCTATTGCGCCCAAAGAGTGCGAGCTTGCCACGAGTACATGCTCAGATTCGAACGAATGAGGATTGAAACCCCATGAGAGCGTTCTATTACGCCCAAAGAGTGCGAGCTTGCCACGAGTACATGCTCAGATTCGAACGAACGAGGATTGGAACCCCATGAGAGCGTTCTATTACGCCTAAGAGTGCGAGCTTGCCACGAGTACATGCTCAGATTCGAACGAACGAGGATTGATACCCCATGAGAGCGTTCTATTACGCCCAAAGAGTGCGAGCTTGCCACAAGTACATGCTCAGATTCGAACGAACGAGGATTGAAACCCCGTGAGAGCGTTCTATTACGCCCTAAGAGTGCGAGCTTGCCACGAGTACATGCTCAGATTCGAACGAACGAGGATTGAAACCCCATGAGAGCTTTCTACTGCGCCTAAGAGTGCGAGCTTGCCACGAGTACATGCTCAGATTCGAACGAACGAGCATTGAAACCCCGCGAGAGAATTCTATTTCGCCCAAAGAGTACGAGCTTGCCACGAGTACATGCTCAGATTCGAACGAACGAGGATTGAAACCCCATGAGAGCGTTCTATTACGCCAAAGAGTGCGGGCTTGCCACGAGTACATTCTCAGATTCGAACGAACGAGGATTGGAACCCCATGAGAGCTTTCTATAATAGCGCCTAAGAGTGCGAGCTTGCCACGAGTACATGCTCAGATTCGAACGAACGAGGATTGAAACCCCATGAGAGCGTTCTATTACGCCCAAAGAGTGCGAGCTTGCCACGAGTACATGCTCAGATTCGAACGAACGAGGATTGAAACCCCATGAGAGCGTTCTATTACGCCCAAAGAGTGCGAGCTTGCCACGAGTACATGCTCAGATTCGAACGAACGAGGATTGGAACCCCATGAGAGCTTTCTACTGCGCCTAAGAGTGCGAGCTTGCCACGAGTACATGCTCAGATTCGAACGAACGAGGATTGATACCCCATGAGAGCGTTCTATTACGCCCAAAGAGTGCGAGCTTGCCACAAGTACATGCTCAGATTCGAACGAACGAGGATTGAAACCCCGTGAGAGCGTTCTATTACGCCCTAAGAGTGCGAGCTTGCCACGAGTACATGCTCAGATTCGAACGAACGAGGATTGAAACCCCGTGAGAGCGTTCTATTACGCCCAAAGTGTGCGAGCTTGCCAGGTCTATTACCCTAAAGAATGCGACTGATTCCTAGGATTGAAAATACCCCAACCCCATCCATCTGTTAGAGAGCGTTTGGTCTATTACGACTACCACCCTCAGCGAAGGTGTGTTGCCGCGACACGCTTGCCAGGAGTATCTCATGCTTCACGCACAGACTGCGTACTACCACGTTCCCTGTTAGGGAGGCCGCGTGGATCATCGCTCTTTCCGCCGTGGACGTTCACTCCCTACATCACTCTAGAAAGAGCCGCAGCACCGTCGCTTGAATACATTGTGATGTAGCACTAGCTGCACTCTCGCTCTCTCTAGGTCCGTGGTGGTCGTAGCTTCGACACGGGCGCCCTCACGGTCGCCCGCTCACGAGAGGCCCTTGATATGACCCCCCGCATTATAGTGGATGCGATTTCTGTGTAGGTGGCCGGCCACCTCACTGCTCTCCGAGGTTGGTTGCAGGGTCACTTGTTCTGGCTCAAGTGCCCTGCTCATTCGAACGCCTCGTGCTGACCACTATCACTAGATGTTCCCTACACGCAAAACTTTGAAAAACTCGTGCTTATCTAGAATTGCGCCCTCTGATGTAAACTTTGCCTTCTGGTGCCTCCATCCACTATAATGGTCTAGCTAGCGTCGTTTCTGTTACCGACCCCTATCGAGGGTTAGCTGCTAGGCCATTCTCTGAGGCCTCGGTATCCAAGTGCTCACCGCGGGCTCGCATACAGATTGTAGGCACCCGACGTGCATGAGAGCGAGCTGCACCCCTCTGCTATACTGACGAGCATTTGCTCGCGTCGCCTAGAGAGCTTTTGTCAGTCACATCGATATTGCTGCCATGCCAATGCCAGCGAGAAGTGTCCTTCGACAGATACCAACAGTGTAGTTTACTGAGCTGATACCTCGCTCCGCTTTTCCGGCACGCACGATCGATCTAATACGACGCAGATGATGTTGACGCTGACCAGTTGATGCAGAATACCTCCACATGAATGCGTTACCGAGCCTGTCTAAGTCCACCTAAGACTTACCCCCCTATCTTTTGCGCACTCCGTCATTGATCTCTGCGCTCGTTCTGCCTGGTCTCTTGAGAGGAATTGTCGCCCACACACCACTCATAGCGCCTTTGACAGTCAGCGTTCAGCACCTTCTGCCTAGCACTATCGCCCATCTCAGCCGTTTGCTCTAATTGTGCGGTGCCTGCAATGTCTACATAGAGAGTGACTATTCCTATGTTGACGTCACGTTATAAGCCGCACGCAGATCACACTCGCTCATACGCCATACTGCCGTGTTCTTGGAGTCAGTCCTCCCACGTTGCGTGAGTGCAGTTGCGTTTGTCTACTTTATAATCGCTCGTGTGTGCCACGTGCTCAGTTTGAGGACCTCAGGCCTTTCAATACGAGTCTCACTCAGGTGCTTATGTCACAGATACTAATGGTCTACTGTTACTTTTTGCATATATCTCGCATGGTGGTTGTACGCATTTACACTTGCTATGCATGTTATGGCTTAGTGTAGTGATATCCTGAGACTCGAGCATCCCCGATGTACGCGTGCGCAATCCGTATCCTGTACAGATGTGTCTACAATATCATAGATAATCATACGAGTGTTCCTAGAGATTGTATCTTCTTGAAGTGTTTCATTAACGAAACCGGTGGAATGTGTTGTGCGGACATACCCGTATTTGCAATTAGTGAGTGCGCGAACCAACTGTGTACATTAGGGTTATCCACTAAGATATATGTCGCACCGCGTTAAAAGTAGGTTATCGAGCTAGTAGTGCCCGATGTCATATGCGTGCCCCTGATGTGTGCTCGTCATGATTGTGACAGGATAGAATCACTGTTATAGGTTAGACATGTGATTTGCGCAAGAGGACCTCTCTGTCGTGTGTTGATGACTATGATATCTATGTCAGCGATACGCTAAGGGGTGCAGAGTGAGAGGACTTCTGTTGCCCACTGTCATCAACGAAATTTGCAACCACATAGTATGTCTCAAAGGAAAGTGAACGCTCGGAGGTGCCGCCGTTCTCGAGCCAGTTTGTATGACACCTCCTGCCAGGGTTAAGACGAGAGCTCCTATTCTATCATCTTGTTAATGACCTTCTCCTAGAGCGTCCGAGCTTGCCACGAGTCAGTGGAGATCAAGGGTTATGAAGTGATGCATTGTGGGTCCGAGCTGCGCGAGGAACTTTGAGTCTCTCACCTACCTATCAGTACATTGTTCTCGAGCGCAACTGTAATTGGAAATACTATTTTGTCGTTACTAAGCAGAATGAGTGTTCTTACGGGGGACCACTGGCGAGACCTCGACAGCTGGCTCAATCCAGTCTATTCACGCTCTGAGGAGAGACACTGATCTTGCAGAGAAATAGTCGGAGGATTGGAATATCGACACACACCACTAAGACTCGCTAGACCGCTTGTCAGCGATCTCTCATTCTCGCGGGCTGAGCCGCTCGGGAGCCTGCGGTTGAGCGGGTCGTATCCTAGTCTTGTGTGGAGACCTATACTGATCATAGTCAACGAAGCTCTCAGAACTACATCATCGCACCCGAAGGTGTAAGGGAGATGGGAGATACCCACCAACATGAGAGCGCCTGGACAATCATATATTTTCACCGTTCCCGGATAAAACAGAGCAGAAGATAGATCCGCAATAGAACATAATGTGTCTCACACAATACGAAAGAGAACCTTTAACTCATGATCGTCTATCCTTGCTCTGACGACCTCCGAGACATGGGGTGATTTTAAGCTGTCTGAAAATCATCAATCCATCAGAGAGTCGTAGTCAAGAACTCTCTGAGTGGGCTGCGCCCCTCTTCCCGGGCTCGTGATCCGTTATGTATATCTATGACATGCTACCGTTTTGCTGTGTCTATGCAGATGAGCCTACAAGAATGTTGGCAGACTTCGACCCAGACAGCAGACGAAATATGTTGAGACATCCCCATCGCACGGGATTGACTATGCTCGGACTACTGTATCGGGGTTATAGAAGCAATAAACAAGGCTCTTGGCCATGACATCGCGGGAGTGAAATAATTCGAGCAGTGACGTGTGTACGACAACCCACGAACGAGCTCGACGTGTGTACCATCGCGCATAACGAAATGCAGCCAGACAGATCGCGTAGATTCAAGGCGCATCATTGCAATCTAGTTAGCGGCTCGCAGGAGAGATGTCGCCACAGATATTGACGTGAATAGATGTAGAGCAGACTGATATTGAACTAGCAGAAGAACTATAGACTACGATCGTGGATGTGTGAGACATCTACAGCCACAGATAGAGAAGCAGACGTCGGAGCTATGCCAGACTATGGCCAATTAAAGTTCCACAAATTAAGTCCGTAATGAGGCATAAAAATACATGCCTACTCTAGAATTTCCCGTGATTTAACCTACCAACTTAGAACATGTAACAATCTGCCAAGTTTAAAAGATATGATTAAACAAACTCAAGGAACTTCGTTAAATGAGTCTACCTAAACATAATAAAATCACATAATAACTTAAGCTCATGGTGCGGATCAGTGGCCTAGGTAATGGAGGCAATCATCGAATCTAATGGTCTTTTTCATGATGGAGTACCTGAATATGCTTTCCTTGTCGAGAATGCACGCATGATCTCGCAGGTCAAACCTTTGGTTTGCACTAAAACACTGTTTCTCTCTTGCTTTCAAGCAAAACCAAAAGCAGACTACAATCATGCACTACACAATCACCATCTTAACTACTCAAAACACGTAAAAATGTGATTTTGAACTTTTACTCCAAACAATTGTCATTGAAAATGTATCCCATCAGAATGGGAACTTCTTACAGCAAAACGCAGCTAGGAATGGGGAATCTCATTATACCTGCATGGCCATCGTGGCAGGCTAGGCTACAAGCCGTGCAAACCCCGGCGATTCCACCAGGAACACAAGTCAAGCACAGAAGATCGCTTGTCTCTTCATGTCCCGCTCGCATAAGTGCACTCATTGCCCTCGTCCCCTCTCCCAGCACCAAATCGGCCCCCCCTCCTAGGGTTTCAAAATCAACGGCAAAAATAAGAGAGAAACGAAACCATGAAACACCCAAAAGATCCTAATTATTTAGCCCCGGTAAAGACAAACCTGAAGCACGACAGGGTTCAAACCTGCTCCGCGGCTTCGATCTGTCGCATTGTACTCTCCGATCGTGATCGTCGGCTGCCTCATCCTCGAAAAGCGTCGGGCATATCGTGATCCTGGGTTCTTTAATTCGAACCTCGCAATTGGGACAATTCGTAAGATGAGGACAGATGAAAACCCTTAGAAGAAGATTGGATTTGGGGATTTCGAGGTAGGAGGGGAGGATTACGGGGGACCACAGTGGAAAGGGGAGACCTAGATCATGGGATAAACCGCCATGGTAGGTTTCTGGAGGGTTTAGGGCGAAGTGTGAGGGCCTCGGGGGGGAAAAGAGAGAGGGGGAGGAGAGACTTTTGGAGAATGACCTGGGAGCGGAAGCCGGTGAGGGGAGAGGAGAGAGTGGGGGGGGGGTGAGTGAGGAGGAGAGATGGGTGAGGAGGGAGGGGAGGGTGAGCCGTGAGGAGAAGGGGTGGTTGGGTGCCGGAGATGCGAGAGAGGGGGTGGTGGGAAGGGGCCGGGGGGAGAAATGGGAATGGGAGAAGAGGGGCGATGGGGTGGGGAGAAAGTGGTTGGTGGGAGAGTGAGAAGGAGAGCTGAGGGGGGAGTGTTGGGGGAGAAAGAGATGAGAGATGGGGGTGGGGGGAGCGAGGGGAGGTGGGTGGTGGGGGGGTATTGAATCGGAGGGGTGCGGAGGAGTTGGGGGGGAGAAAGAAGGGGGTGGGGTCCGGTAGGGGGGGGTTAGAGGAAAGGGGGGGGGGGGCGATGGCGGTGGGGGATAAGGGGAGCTGTTGAGATGGGTGAGATCGGACGTGAAGTGGAGTTGGGGTGGGAGAGTGATAGGTTGTGGGTCGGTGGGATAGGGGTTGGGGTGGTGGGCGGCTGGGTGGAATTGGGTATTGGGTGGGGGTGAGGGGTGGGGGGGCGGGGTGGGGTGAGCGGAGCGGGGGGGGTGGGGTGGGGGGGGGGGGGGGGGGGGGGGGGGGGGTGATTGTGGGGGTTGGTGGGGGGGGGGAGAGGGGGAGGGTGTGGGGTAGGGGAGGGGGGGGGGGTTGGGGGTTGGGGGGGGGGGGGGGGGGGGGGGGCGGGGGTCGGGTGGTGTGGGTTGGGGGGTGGGGGGGGTGGGGGTGGGGGAGGGTCAAGGTTTTTGTGAGTTTAGGGGGGTGGTGTGTGGTTGGGGGTTTTTTTTTTTTAGTGAGGGTTTGGGGTGGGTTGGGGGGGGGGTTGGGGTTTTTTGTTGTTATGGGTGGGGGGGTTTGGGGTATGGGGTGGGGGGGGGGTTCGGTGGGGGGGGTGGGTGGGTTTTTTTGGGGGTTTTGGGTTTGGAGGGTTTTTGTGGTTTGGGGTGTGGGGGTTTGTTTGGATGAGGGTAGTCAGGTCAGGAGTGGCGTTTGGGTTTTTGGTGTGAGAGAGGGGGTTGGGGTTGGGGTTTTGGGTGTGTTGGTTTGACATGTGGTGTGTGTGTATAATATTTGCGTGTGTAGTGTATTTTGTGTAGTTGGTTTTTGGCAGTGGTTGATAGGGTTGGAGCATTTTGGGTGGGTAATGTTGGTTTGTTGTTTGGAACGCGGGGGGTCGAGTTGGTGGAGGTGGTGGTGCTGGGGTATGTAGACTGGTCTGGGTATATGTTTTTTGGGACGGGACTTTGTGGTTCTCGTTATTTGTGAAAATTGGGTTGGCGGGTGTTGGGGGGTGGGTTTGGAGGGGGGGATGTGGATTTATGGGTGTTGGAGGGTTTTACTGGTGTGGTATGGTTGGTGTAAGGTTACTTGAGGGGGGGTTGGGGGGTGGTGGGTGTTGGTGAGAGGATATTGACTTGTAGGGATGGTGTCTGGGACTTTTTACTGTTCCTATAACTGTGCTTCCACTTAGGGTTGGTTGCATGTTGGGTTGGTGGCTATGTTCAATACGGTACGGTTCTCCAGGTTTAGCTGTACATTAGATGGCGTGTGTGTGGGAGTGTTTGTGTCGTGGTATGTGGGGGAGTGCGGTTCATTGTATGGGGAATACTGTAGTGGCGGCGGGTTGTCGTGGTAGGTGCTTTGGCGAGGAGTCTAAGGGGTTGTGGGCGCCGTTGGCTTATGGGGTGGGGCTGGTTAACATGTTCGCAATGTGTTGGTAGTTGGAAGTTGTGAGCTGGATAGGTGCAAGCGATCGCACCTGTTTGGGCGTATATAGAAGATTTACATAGGGGGTTCAGTGGGCGGGGCGGGTGAAGGGGCTTGGGGATGGGGTGAGCTCGCATCTCTAGGGGGGGGGGGTGTAATGGGACGTGTGGGGGGTGGGGGAATGGTACGGGGGGAGCTGATCGGATGGGGTTGTGGGGGGGTGGGGTCCTCGTGGGTGTGGATCGATTATCTGAAGGGGCTGGTGAGGTATGGCGTGGTTGGAAGGGGGATGGATGGGGGTAGAGGGGAGGGGGGGGTGGGAAGGGTGGGTGGGTGTGGAGGAGGGGGTGAGGTGGGCAATGCTGGGCACTCTTTAGGGCATGAGGGTTAGAGAGCTTCTCTTGGAGGCCTGGTCAGGGTAATCCTCGTTCGTTCGAATGTGGCAAGTACTCGTGGAAAGTGTGCGTGACTCTTTGGGCACTAAGTATGAGGGGCTCTATTGGAGGTGGGTTCATGGTTGTAAAGATAGTTTCGTTGCGGGGGATAATGGTACGGAAGCCTTGTGAGAATCGTGGCTAAGCTCGCAGTCTAGGTTGGGCGTAATGGTGGGGAATGGTTGGAATAAGTGGCTCTTCAATAGGGTGGGTTGGAGTTTCGTTATCTGAGAATGTACTCGTGGAAAGCTCGACTCTGGTTGTGGTAGGGTAGGTTTGCGCAGTTGTTTTAGGGTGTACGAGAGGCTGGCTCTTCAATAAGGGCTTCAACCTCGTGGTGGGGAGTTTCGAATCTGAGCATAGGGTGGGTATCGTGGCAGCAAGCGGCACTCTTTGGGCGTGGACATAGAACGCTTCTCATGGTGCTTCGCAATCGTCGTTCGTTCGAGGGAGGATAGAAGGCATGTTGTCGTGGTAAGGTTCGCACTCTTTGGGCGCAATTGGGGTGGGACGATTGTCTCATGATGGCTTCAAAAGTCACGTTCGTCTAGAATCTGGGGCTTCCATTCCTCGTTCGTTCGAAGTTGAGATAAGTCTAGCAATCGTTGGGGGTGGTCTGGTACATCTGTGCGAAGGCTAAAGAACGCTTGTAGAGGGGAGTGGGAGCTTCAAGGGTCCTCGTTGGGGCGATAAAAATCTGAGCATCGTACTCGATGCAACTTTCACTCTGTTTGGGACTGGTAATAGAACGCTCTCATGTGGCTTCAATCCTCGTTCGTTTGCGTGAAGTCTGGGGTGGGGAAGATGAGGTCGGAGTGGCATGGTGGGAAGGTGGGAGCATGTATGTATGCGTGGCAAAATTGAGCGCACTCTGATTGTGGGTAAATAGAACACTTCATGGGGCTTCAAATCCTCGTTTCGTAATGTCGGATTATCTGGAGCAAGGAGAGGGGCTCCTTGAGCAGAATGGGCTGGGGCGGGGGGAGCACTTAGCTATTGTGGCGTCAAGGGTAGCAAACAGCTCCTCCAGGTGGGGCTTCGATCCTTAGTTCGTTCGAATCTAGCAGGGGGGTCATGGTGGGCTTGTGCGCTAGTTGTGGTGTGACAATAGTGTTGTAGGCACTGCTGGGTGAGATTGATGGTTGGGGGAGGGCTTCATTGGTATTGCCTTCAATGAGGAGGGTTGTGGAGTATTCGATAGTAGGTGAGTGCATATACTCGATCGGCCGTGCACTAGGCTCGCACTCTTTTGGGGACGTATACATAGAGCAAGCTTCATTTTAACTTTCTATCCTGTCGTTCTGTTCAAAATTTCTCAAGCATGAGTATAGTTTATTTATTTATCCAGATCGATATTCGCATCTTCTTCTGGGGGATTTCCTTAGTATCGCTCGCAAAGATAATTTTTTCAATCTATCATATCCATTCGTGTTTAATTCTTTAGCATTATTTATCAGTTTGGTTTACTAGCTCGCACTGTCTGTCGGGCGTATGATAGAACGCGTACTCATGGGGGCTTCAATCCTCGTCTCGCTTTCGAATCTTGAGCATGTACTAGCGTGGCAAAGCATGGCATATTTGGGCGGTACTAATAGAACGAGCTCTGTTCATGGGCTTCAATTCTCGTCTCGTTCGGAGAATATGGAGCACTGTACTCGTGGCCGAATGCGCTGCGCAACTCTTATGGGCGTAATAGAACGCTTCTCATGTGGGGCCTTCAATACCACGTTCGGTTCGAAGATCTGAGCATTGTACTTCGTAGTCCTACTCGTCGCAGACTTGAATCTGCGCATGGACTAGTGGCAAGCTGCACCTTTGGGCGTAATAGAACGCTCTCATGGCGGCTATTCAATTCCTCTGTTTCGTTCGAATTCTGGAGCATGTAAAAAATTTCCGTGGCGCAATGCTCGCACTAGCTTTGGGCGTAATATAACGCTTCTCATGGGGCTTCAAACCTCGTTCGCGCGTCGCCATTCTGTGCATTGTTACTCGTGGCTAACTCGCGCACTCTTGGCGGCGTTATATCATAACGCGTCGCTAATGGGGCTTTTCAAAATCGCCTCGTTCGTTCGAATACTGAGCAGTAATCGTGGGCAACCATTCAGCACACTACTTTGAGGCGTTAATATAACGCTCTTCATGGGGCTTCCAATCGTATCTCGCTCATCGTTCGAATCTGAGCATGTACTCGTGGCAAGCTCGCACTCTATTGGGCGTAATAGAACGCGCATCATGGGGCTTCAATCCTCGTACGTTCGAATCTGAGATATGTACTCGTGGCAAGCTCGGCACTCTATTGGGGCTTAAATAAGAACGCACTTCATGGAGGCCAATCAATCCTCGTTTTCGTTCGTAATCTGCGGGCCTTCAATTCCTCGTCGTTCGTAGCTGAAGCATGTACTCGTGGCAACCCTCGCAACTCTTAGAGCGTAATATGAATGCTCCTAATGGGGCTTCAATCCTCATTCGTTCGAATCTGAGCATGTACTCGTTGGCAAAGCTCGCTACTCTTTGGGCGTAGTTGACCGCTCTCATGGGGGCTTCAATCGAGTTCGTCGAATCTGAGACATTGTACTCGTGGCAAGCTCGCACTCTCTTTGGGCTCATAATAGAACGCTCTCATGCGACTTCAATCGTCGTTCGTTCGAATCTGAGCATGTACTCGTGGCAGCTCGGCACTCTTTGGGCGTAATAGAACGCTCTCATGGGAGCTTCATCAATCCTTCGTTTCGTTTTCGCAATCTGAAGCATGTCTCTCACTTTAGCCCCAAGATGCCCTCTAGCACAGCTCGGTCTGATCTTGGAGCGTATTTCTATGAATTCCGCGCCTCATGGTATATTTCAATCATCGTGTCGCTTTCGGAATTACTCTGTAGACAGTGAAACTACCTCCCCCCCACTGGCACGTCTATAAGGCCTCGCACCTCTTAGCCAGTACAACCTAGATTCGTGGGCAAGCTCGCCCTTCTTAGGCCCACCAATAAATAGAAATCGCCCTCTCAATAGTGACCGATCTTCATTCCTCGTTCCGTATCATGAAAATCCCTACGTTATAATTTTTTTGCCATTCTCGTTATTGTTGTGGAAATATGAAACTGTAACCTTCGTAGGCTCACGGCACCTCTTGCCAAGCTCAGACTACTCTTGGCGTAATAGACTGAACGCTCTTACCAGACGGGGTCTCTTTACCACGACATTCGATATACGTTCAAGAATTATACATGACGACATTAGCTACTCGTGCGCAGAGCCTTCGCAACTCATTTGTCCAGTAATACACATGGAATCCAGCTCTCAATGGGGTTTCAATCCTCGTTCTTGTTAAATCGAAATCTGAGGGACCAATCTAGCATGTACCACTCTCTGTGGCAAAGCTCGCACTCTTAGTGCACCGGCGTATAATTGTAGCCCAACGCTCAATGCTCTAATGGTTTTTCGCAGGTTTCAATCCTTTCGAATATCGTTCGAATCAGATGAGCATGTATCGATACTCCGAGCAAGCTCGCACTCTTTGGCGTAATAGAATAGTTATCCTGGACGTCCTTCAATGATTGGTCTGCGTCTTGGTCCTCGAAACTTAGCGTACTTATGCATAAAAAAAAGCTCGCTACTCTTCAAAGAGAACCTCTGATTCAAACCTTCGTTCGTTCAGGAATTCTTGAGCAATGTATCGTACTCAGATTGGCAAGCTCTCGCCACTCTTGGCTGTGCGTAATAGAAACGCACTCACCAGTGATGGGGGTTCTTCAATCCTCCGTTCGTCTTCGTACTCGAATTCTTGAGCATGTACTCGTGGGACTAAAGGGACTCGCACTCATCTTGGGCGTTAATGCGAATAGAAACGCTCTCGATGGTATGGGGTTCTTCATCTGTGTTTCGTGGTTACGATCCTCGTTCTGACAGCATCACGTACTTGAGCGATTCGATCTCAGAGCATATTTAGGGCGTAAACATTGCGACTTCTACAGCAGCTTGGTTTCACTAGTTCGTACAATGTGACCGTCAAGAAATGCATATTTAGCATTTATCGGGGCAAATTCGCTAGATCATATTTGCCATGCCGTCAATGACGCCTTTATAGACGCTCTCTGGTTTCAAGGCTCGTTCGCCGTGCTAATCGGCAGACTTATGTACTCATTGTCGGGCAAGATTCGCACGTCTTTAAGGGACCGTAGTAGAACGCTCTAAATGGGTATCTGAATGTTACTGTGTTTCAATTCCTCGAATACCTATAGAGTCGAAATGATCTTGGCATGAATTATGTGGCAAGCTCGCACTCTTTGTAGGCGTAAATTAGAACGCTTCATCATGCGGTTTGTCACTCCTCGTGCTTGCTCTGTTTGGAAATATGGTAAGACTATAAGGTGGATAAAGGCTTTATTAAGCACTAATCCTTGGCGTATATAGACACGGTCGAGTTATTACAGGATGTCAATGCCTGAAGATTTCTGTATTATAGAATAGCTGAGCTATATGTAACTCATGGAAAGCTCTTAGCTCTTTGTGTGTACTAGAATCGCGCCTCTCGGTTCGTCTGTTTCACTAAAGTTCGCTCGATGAATGTCCACTCTTCGAGTTCGTTCTGAGCATAGACAATGTACTCGTGGCAATTCGAATCTACTAAGGCTGGCTATTAAAGAAGCTCCTCAGCAAGTCTCGCCGACCAATCAATTCGGATTAATTGAATATGGTTAGCTGATTAATCGTTGACGCATTACTCAGCTGCAAGCTCAGCACTCCTTGATGGCAACGGAACCAAAGCTCTCTAGATGGACGGAATTTCAGATAATATCCTTTCCGTACTTAAATTACGTTATGCTTTCGCAATCCTTGTAGCATAAGTACGTTTATCGTGGCAAAGCTCGCACTCTTTAATTGGCACGTTAGAAAATAAACGCCTCTCATATCACGGGTTTTCAATCGGCTCGTATCGTTCGGGCTAAAAATCTGACCATAGTTACTCGTGGCCAAGCTTGCTTGAGAGCTTTTCGAGGTCTCTTTGGTCCTAAAATTAAACTAGATTGTTCTTGCAGTCATTATGTGGGGGGTATTCATTCCTCGTACGTTCGTATTTTTCGATATAACTTGTCCTATGCATTGTACTTCTCTCGGTCAATGATAGACAAGCTCGCACCACTTCTTTGCGTAAATTAATGAACGCTCTCTCATGGGTTGATTGGTCAGTTTTCAGATCCCTCGTTTTAAGGATTACGAATATTCGTGAGCATGCTTACAGTCGTCCGGCAAAAAGCTCGGAGCACCCTCTTTGGCAGTAAGTAATAGATCATCTTTCAATGCGGGTTCAAATCCTCTTTGATCGAGTCGGATATGCTACGTCGAATAGCAGATCATTGAACTCTAAGCACGCTCGCACTCGTTTGGGTCGTCTAACTAGAACTTTCTATCTGAACATGGGGATTGATACAATACCTCGTTTCGTTCGAATATGAGCATAGTGTATTCGAAAAGGGGGGATACCTCGTTAAGAAGTGAGGCATCTCGTGATGGCATATAGAGAATGCTTTCTCATGAGGTTGTATAAAAGAGATGGTTGGGGATTTAATAGGAGTTCCAGTTCGAATTCCTGGGACCATAGCATGGTATTAATCGTTGGGAAATTGTCATTCCTCTACTTCGGGGTCGGAAATAGCAACTGAGTTCTAATGTGATTAACAATCGTACTGTTATGGCTAGACTCGCACATCGAGCTTGGGCAGGCTAATAGATTATGTCATGGGGCCAAGCCTTCAATATCACTCGCGGTTCGTGTTTGATTGTATATCATGTGATATTAGACATGAGCCATATTTAGAGCGCATATTTCCATCCTACGTTCGTGTATCCGAAGCTCACATCAGCAGTGCGACTCGTTTGGCGTATAATAAAATCTTTTCACGGCGTTTAGAATCAGAACCCATCCCCGTAAGGAAAGCTCGAAATACGTGAATCTGTTATTCGATCATGCTGGCCAATGTACTTCGAGTGTGCACAAGCTTCGCACTCTATTTGCATGCGTATAGATCGAAGAGAGACGCTTCTCATGGAGACATTTCGAAAGTCTCATTCAATCCTCGTTCGTTCGTGGTGGGTGATTAGTAGAAATAGAGGGATCTTGAGCTATGTACTACGTTGCATTGCGCAAGCTATCTAATCGTGCACTCTTTGGGGTAAATATAGAACGAGCTAATCATGTGTTTTCAAGCTATTGGGGACGATTGTTACGTAAAACCACGATATATTGCTGAGCAGAGTCTAGGACTCGTAGGCAATATAGCTCGTGCACCTCTTGGGGCGTTAATAGACTATGAAAAACAAATGCAATGCTTATCTTCGTGGTTTTCAGCCTGCCTTGCGTGCATCTGTTTTTACCATTGAAATAACTAGATCTCTTGGGGGCGAAGTAAGGGATATATGGGGTGTCGAAAAATGAACTGAGGGATAATTATTGACTGTGCATGGTACTAGGATTACAAGATTGAGGTGACATTTGGGTTTGTCGAAAGCTCAGATCACATAGTCTCGTGTTTAGTAAGGTACTCTGTTTTCGTCACGCTTTAGGGTAAGTTATAGAAGCGCTGCTCATGTGGTTTTCAATCAGCGTTCAGTTTCGAATTGAGCATTGTCAAACTCGCGTGGCAAATCAGCTCGGCTCTCAATCGGTTTTTGTTTTGCGTATATAGAACGGCTCTCTCATGGGGTGGTGTGCAATACTCGTGCATTATGGGCGGGTCATATCTGACATGTACTCGGGGGCATAAGCTCGGCACTCTTTCGCTTTTGAAAATCTCATGGGGGTCCCAATCCGCGTATTAGTGTTCGCAAATAGAAGCAATACTATACTCGGTGGCAAGCTCGCTACGTCATGTAGGCGCAATAGAAAGCCCATGGGTTCCAATCCTCGTTCGTGCTGGTACGCAGATCTGAGCTTGTACTCGTGGCAATGCCCTCGCACTCTTTGGGACCTAATGGAGTGATCTCATGGTGGGGTGGTTTTTTGTGGTTTTTCTAATCCTCGTACGTTTCAATATTAATATACGTACATTTGTTATATTGATGGTGCAAGCTTCGCAATCTTTGGCGGAAGAAAAAAATAAGATCTGACCTTTTTCATGTGCTGTCGGTTGTTTCGAAGTTCTCGATTTTGTCTTTTCGTGAATCTAGGTACGCTTGTTCTCGTGGCCAAGCTCGCACTTCTATCTTTGGGTCGTAATTTTAGATGCTGTCCTCTTGGTTGGTTAATGGTGGCTTCGGTTCTTTTTTGCTTTCGAAGTCTGAGAATCATGTTAACTCGTGGACAAGACTAGCAATCTCTTTTGGCGCGTATGTTTAGGAACTGTCTTTTTTCTCATGGGAGGTTTGTTTACTCAATTTCCGGCGTTTCTGTCCGTAATTGATTCTGAGATAATTGGATACTTCGTGGCAAATGCTCTTGCACTAGTTGTGGCCGTAGAGTGCGATACGCCAGCTCTGCGTTCTGGTTTGCTAATCATCACTCGTTTAGCTCTTTTCGGTCATTGGGCTTTGTTACGCGTGGCTTATTTAGCCTCGACACTCTCTTCGAGTTATGGAATCGTTATCTGATCGCTCGAGCATCGGGGTTTCAGTTGCTTTTCGTTCGTAGGGCGAATCTTGAGCTCTTGTACTGTGCATGGTCTTTTTAGCTCGATCTTCTTACGGTCGCAGTTAGTAGGAAAGGTCTGTTCTCGATGGGGTTGTTTCAATCCTCGTGTTCTTCGTTCGAGTATTTACTTGAGCATTAGTGTCTAAGCAGTGGGCAAGATCACACTCGTTGGTGGTGGCGGTTCAAGGGTGTAGCATCGCGTTCTCACTCGCGGCAGCGTTACTAGAACGATGCAGTATCGGGGGGTTTAGTTTGGATATTGTATTGAGCATGTTGTCTACTCGGTTAGAGAATGTTTCGCATTATTCTTGTGGGGTAATGAGAACGCCTTTCATTGGCTTGTCTGTATACCTCGCGAATAAAAGCTCGGGCAGGCTCTAGGCATTGTAGTCGTTGACAAGATCTAGCAACTTACTTAGGGGTGGATGGATCCTCTAGACATGGGTTAACGGAGTCAGATCCTGGTCGTTTCGTTCAATTTTTGCCGTCTATTGGTACTGCGTGGCTCATTAGGCTCGCACGTGCTGGGTGGGTTTTGGGCGTAATAGAATCACCGTCTCAGTATCATGGGGTTTTCGGAATGCGGGGCGTTACGTAAAAAGCGGAATCTGGAGTATAGTTTCAAGGCAATGCACTCTCAGGCGTAATTTAGACGCTTTCGATGTCCTGGTGATGTTGATTCAATCCTCAGGTGGACTCGTGAGCTGCAGGATGTTAGTGGCTATGCTGAGCATTCTTCTGTTGGGCGTTTATTAATATATATTAGAAAGCGCGCTTCGCAACTGGGTGTTTCCTATCTCCTCGTTCGTAAAGTCGAATAGGGGCTGAGCATTTGATACTAGAAACGTGCGATCACATGTTAGTACTCGGATTGGCACACTCTTGCGCGGTAATAGTATGGGCCAACGCTTCGAAAGCTCTGTTGGGCATTAATAGTAGTTCTCATGGAGTCGTTCGAAAGTAAATAGCTCGGTCGCGTTATGGAATATGTGAGCATGTACTCGTGGTCGCAGGGTCGCACTCTTTAAGGGCAGTAAGTTAGTAACGCTCATAGATGGTGAGTATCCAAATCCTCGTTCGAATCGAATAGTTCAATGGAGCATGCTTGTAATCATTAAAGCTAGGTAACTATTCAGTACAATGCGTCGCTATGCTGCAAGATGCGACCTCGGTTGATCGGGGCTCCTATATCTCGCGCTCTTGGTAGTCTCGTTTCCAGCAGTTCGCTCGATCGGTATAGACTGAAACTTCTGAGCATGTACTCGTCTGGCGGAAAGAACTTACTCGCGTCGAAACGTGCTTCTTGTATAAGGGGAGTTCGCGTAATTAGAACGCTCTGTCACTGGGAGTTGTTTCGGAATCCTCGAGTTGTTGATCGCCTCTTTGCATTGAGAGATCGTACTTGAGCATGTCTACTATTCGTGGCAAGCTAGCCACTCTTACACAATTGGACGTAATAGAAACGCATCTCATGGGTGTTTGTCATATCCATTTAATTGCTTGTTCGTTCGAATCTGAGCATGTACTCGTGGCAAGCTGTGCACTTCTGGGTTTGGGTCGTAGCATTAGTAGCGCAGAGGCTCGCCAACGCGGGATCGGGTCCAGGATCCTCGATGGGTCGTCATTCGAATCTGAGCATAGTACTAGGCTTTCGTAGGAAGAAGAAGCCGCTCGCTACTCTGAGAGGCGCAATAGAACTGCTCTCATGGGGGTGGCCAAATCCTCGTTCGTTTGCGAGTTTGAAGCATGTACTCTGCGAGCTCTAAAGCTCCGCTGATACTGAAGTAGGCGTACAACTACGAAGCATGATATAGTCGAAGGAGCATGCGTCAAGGGTGTTCAAGTCTGTTTCTATCGTATGCGTAAGTACTTAGTGGTCGAATGAGGGGGGGGTCTGACGGGTAGTGAGCATGGTACTCGTTCGATTCCAATATCGCATGAGCTCATTTGGGCCGTAATAGGTCTAACGAGCTCGTCATGGGAAGTTTTATCAATCGCTATCGTTCGATGTAGAAAGGGCTGTTAATTCGGGTTGGCTCAAGCTGCTCGCTAACTACTTAGGCTATAGCGTATATCGTCGAGTAATCGAATCTGTAGCATGCTCCTTTATGGGCGCATAGTTACTGTCTCGATCGTTAGGAGTTTCAATCCTCGATTCGTGTGTTCGCTGCATCCTTGGAGCACATGTACTCGTGGTCAAAGGTTCTGTTCGAGCTCTGGGTCGTTCGTATATAAGAATGCCTACTCATGTGGCGAAACTCACAATCCATACGTATCGTTGTGCAATCATGAACGCTATTGCACGTGTAGTTCATAGTGGCTGTATTACTCGATTCGAATAGGCTGCACTCCGCGAACGTATACGCTAAACAAAGGGGTGATCCAGTTCTCGTTCTTGTACTGTTCGCTTCTAAAAGCATGAACACTTTTATGGCAATGCTCTTCAACTTCATTAGGGCGTAATAGTAGCGATTCTGCTCAGAGGGTTTTGTTTCAAGGTATCAGGCACGTTACGTGTGTGTATCGATTTATAATCTGAGCATGTACTCAAGTGGCAAGCTCTCGCTCACTCAAGTTAAGCGGCTAGTGCAAGTAGAAGTCAGCCGTGCTCACACACAGAGAGGTTCGCCAATTCATGTGTTTCTAACTCGTTGCGTTCGAATCTATGAGCAATGTACCTCGTGGCTGCGTTGTGGGGAGAAGCGTCGCCATCCCACTGACTTGATGGCGTAATAGAAAAGAATCGCTCTGTTCAATAGGCCAAGGAGGTTTCAAGATCCCCTCCGTTCTAGTTGGGGTGTCGAATCTGAGCATGTACCTCGTGGCAAAGCTCTAGCGCCCCGACTACATCTTAGTGGCGATTATAGAACGCTACATGCGGTTTTCATTCATCCTCGTTCGACTCGTTGAGATCTGTAGCATTGTATCTCGTGGCATTAGAAGCTCGGCACTCCTTACGTGTTCAGTTCGAAATAATAGACTCGCTTCAGGGCGTGTATGGGATTCGCAATCCTCGCATAGTAGCGTTTTCCGAATCTGATCATTAGTACTCGTTGTGCAAGACTCGCATACTCTATGGAGCACGTTTTTAGTAGAACGCTCTGTTCTACGGGTGTATGGTGTGTGAGAATCAGTTCTCGTTAATAGTGTACTGACATAATATGAGCAATCTGAATGGTACATGTAGCTCGTGCAATCGCCCCGGCCCCCCACAATCTCTTAGGGCGGGGGCTCCCCCCTAGAGATCGCTGCTGCCCCCCCCCCCCCCCCTTGTGTGTTTCTCAATCCTCGTTCGTTAGCATCTCGAATCTGCAGCATAGTAGAGAGTTCCGTGGCAGCATGTACTCGTGGCAAGCTCGCACTCGTTAGTTAGGTGACGTGTGTATACTAGAGAAAGCTGGCTCATGGGCGGGTGTTTTTTCTCCGATAAGTCTCTTGCGTTCGTCTTCGATGTAATGGTAAGACGCATAGTATATAGACGATGTCGTGTGTGGCAAAGCTCGCTCACTCTTTGGGCAATAGAAAGCGGATGGGGGTTCGAACGCCTCATTTTCGTTCTAAATGGGGGAAAGAGATTGAGCATGTACAAGATGGCAAAGCTCGCACTCTATTTGTGGCATATAGTTAACGCTATTCTACGGGAGATTTTCTAGGGCATCGTTCGTTCTAATACTACAAGTGGTAGAGCTTCGCAACTCTCGCACTAGGTCTAGGTGGTAGCATAGAAAAAGCATAACTAGCAATGGGGGTTATTTGAAAGGAAATCCTCGTTCGATATTTCGCGTATCCTCCTAGCATGTACTCTTAGTAGGCTCATTAGAGCACTCTTCATGGCGGGATAGAAAGCTCTCAAGGCTTCCGTAACAAGCTCTTGAAATGGGCGTAATGGTATAAAGGCAGCAATCATGCAAAGGGTTTCAATCCACGAATCGTAAGCATGGTACTTCGTGGGGAAGACTCTGAGCATGTAGACTCATCATGTGGCAAGATCCTCGTTTGCACGTTACTATTGGGCATGTACTATGGTAGGCAACTCGCTCTTATGGGCATAACATTGAACGCTCTTGGTCTCACTCCTGCGGTGTTTCCATAAACTGGTAAAGTCGAAGTTCTGAATCTGAAAGCATGTACTATCGATGGAAATGGTTATGTGCCAACTACCGCACTCTAAGCTTAGTGGCGTTAGCAGCTGACAGTAATTGTAAAGCTTATCATGGGGTTTTCAATACTAATCGTCGCTCGTTCAGCTTCGTGCAATCAGATGGGCATGATATATGAGATGTACTCGTGGGGCAAGACTAAGTTTCACCATCACTTCTATAGGAGCGCAATAGAAGCGCTGTCATGGTTGGGTTTTAATTCCTCGTTTTCAGAATTATGCTTGGCACGTTCGACTCGATGAGTCTGAGCAAGGTTTGGTACTCGTGGCATATAAGAGCTCGCGCATCTTGAGTCATAATTGGGCGTACATAAATAGGAACAACTGTACTTCTCGGCATGGGACCGTTTCAATCCTCTGTTCGTGATCGATTAGTTACTGAGCATGTCTTAGCTACTCTGTGGCAAGCTCGGCACTCTCGGGTTGGCGTAAGGTAGAAAAAAAAAAACAATACGCTACTCAATGGGTTTCGGCAATTACTCAGTTAGTGCTTAGTCGAATCCTGGAGCATGTACTCGTTGGCAAGCTCGCACTCTCTTACGGGCGTAGAAAGCTAGAACGGCTTCTACTGGGGTTCTTCAATCCTCGTAACAAAAAAAGTATTTCGTTCGAATTTGAGTCTATGAGCATGTGTCTACTGTTATGGCACCTGATAATCTCGCACTTCTTAGGGCGTAATAGAACGCTCTCTTTTGATGATTCCGGGTGTCAATCCTCGATTTCGTGTACGCGTCGAATCTGAGCAGGTATTCGTGGCAAGCTCTGCACTCTTAGGCGCAAATAGAAGATCTCTCAAGGGGTGATGGGCCGCATCAATCCTCCTCAGTTCGAATATGGATGTACTCGTTCAAGCAAGCACTTTAGGCGTAATTATGACGCATCATCGTAGCAATCCTCGTTCGTTCGAATATGAGCATGTATGCAAGCTCGCACTCTTGTGGAGCGTTGGAATTAGAAAGCTCTCTTCATGGGTGTGTTTTGCGAAGATCTCCGATTCGTTCGAATCTGAGCATGTACTCAGTGGCAAGCAATCGCACTCTTTAGGGCGTCAATAGAACGCTCCTCATGGGGTTTGGCATGATATCGCTGCGTGTACAAATGCTCGTTAGCGTGATCGAGGGCATATCTGAGCATGGGTTAAACGGGGCTTCGTGGCAAGTGCTCGCAAGGTCACACTCTGTTGGCCGCTGTAAACTAGTAAAGGGAAAGCTAGTCCTTGGCGCTTCTCTAATGTGCGTTCGTACATATCATCTTGTCTTGGGGGGGTGGGAATATGACGGCATTTACTCGAACTGTGGCAAAGCTGCCCGCACTAGCTGTTCTTTAGTGGTGCAGATGTAGAAAGGCTCTCGGACATGGGGTGTTTGGATCGCGAATCCGTACCTCGTTGTCGAGATTTAGTAATTTCGAATCTGGATATAGGTTTGATCGATATGGGTTCTGAAGCATGTACGTGGTCGCTGGGCAAGGTAGCCTCCATGCACTTGCTTTTATGGATGGCGCAAATAGAATGGAGAGCTTCTCTCATGGGGTTGCCATATCCCTGCGTAGCTTGTAATTCGTTATCAAATCGAATCTGAGGTCAAGGTACCTACTTGGCAAGCTCTTGCACAGCACTCAATATTGACGCAATAGAAAGCTCTCAAGGGGTTTCCAATCGTCCACGTTCGCTTTCTCGAGAATTGTCTGAAGCAGTGTACTCGTTGGCAATGCGTCATCACTTCTTTGATTGGAACGCGTAAGTAGTGAATGCATGGCTCGGTTACAGCTGTGGGTGTGTTATGGAGGTGTCAATCCTCGATCGTGTCTGAGAATTCTGAGCATGTACTAAATAGCGATGGCAGAGCTCAGCAACATCTTGGAGTGCGTAATAGAGAACGCTCTCAATGGGTTGGTGTTTTTCTCTAGATGTCCTTTCGTGGAGGGGGGTTGGGGTAGTGGGAGTGGGTTCGTTCGGCGCTCTGAGGAGTGGGTAGCTAGCGGTGGGTTCGCAGAGCTCGTCGAACTGCTGGAGATGTTTTGTTGGTGCGGGGTAAGTGAGGAACGCGTTTCGCATGGTGTGTTTCAGAAGCCTGTTCGTTCGAATTTCTGAGCATGTACTCGTGGCAGCTCCGCTCGCGCGCAGGTCGTTTTTGGGGGCGCGAAAGTGAGTGTGTGAACTGGCTTCGCGTTCTCTGAACGGGGTTGTGTCAATGCTCGTTTCGCGCGTTGTCTGTAATCAATGTGGCATATTATCGTGGCAGGAGCTTCCGTGGGAGTTCTCGCAACTTCTTGAGGCTGGCGGAGTAGTTTGATTGGTGGAGAGGTTAGAAGAAGTTTAGGGTACAGAAAGCGTTCTTCATGGGAGGGTATGCCCATCCTCGTTCAGTTCAAATCTGAGCGAGTGGGGTACTCGTGGGGGCGAGAAAGCATTCAGTGCAGTCGTTCTTTTGGGGGGGGGAGTATTCTGACGCCTGGCTGCATTGGGGTTTTGGGGGTGTTGCGTTTCGCTGTTGTTAGCTCTATCAGGTTGCTCGCTGGGAACTTCTCAGTTTTGTTTAGTTGGTGTGAGCGCTCTGTGTGATCTTTGTTATTGGTATTTTATGTTTTTGTATGGTTATTTGTTTGTTGTCTTCTTTTTTTTTGTTTTTTGACATGTCGTCTCGGCGCTAGCAGTGAGAGAATTACTTACGTGGGCTTTGCAAGAGTGTTGTTGTGCTGGTCTGCGAGCGCTCTGCCTCTGGGTGTGTGGCCCTGGATTGCCCTAAGTCCCCTTGGCCGGGGCTGGATCTGGTGCCCATGAAGATCAATTTGCCGCTGTCTCTCAGTGGATCCTCGCGTCTACGTCTAGATGGTTAGAATCTGAGAATCATGCCTGTTTGGTTGGCTTTTCTGTTGGATTTTGGGCAGCCAATGATATGAAAGGAGTGGTAGAGCTCCTTGACATTACTTCTCCACTTCTGCTTATTGCTTGTTTGAGTGGGGCCAATGATGATAAAGATAGCTCCTTTGATCTGTCACTGATGTGCATCCTAGCTGCCTATAAGCACGCTGTTGGCAGGTCAAATGAGAACGCTCTCTACGGGGGTCGCAAATACCTGCAGTTCCAATCCTCTCGTTCATTCGGAATGTCTGGTATGCATCGCTTTATTCTCGTTGGGCATAGCTCGACACTAACATTTGATGTTCAAAGGCGCACTGGTCTCGTATAGTAAACGACTACTGGCATGGGTGTGGGTATTTGATGCAGACCGCGATATCCTAGTTGGTTCGGCTTGTGTGTCGTAAGGCAATCGTCAGCAGCGCTCCTTCGCGTAGTACTGTAGCGGACTAGATATAATCTTTTATTACTTTTGGCGATGTCGGATAGTTCATTTGATTGAGTGTTGCAGGCCTTAAACGAGAGATAGTCGGCTGCTTCGCTTATGTGCATCAGTGGTCTATTTTTACTCTGTGGTATTGTATCTCTGTTACTGCTATGGCGCCTGGCCCTCAATGTTTCTCTTGGTGATTTTCTAGTTCTATAATCATTGTGTGTTTAGATTTTATGTGGCTCTTATGTGATACCTTTGTACCCTGCTACTACTCGCATAGACTCTCGTACAGGCAGAGATGCTATGTTGTCCGCATTTGGTGGAGGTGTAGGCTATCCCACAGTTAATTTAGCTTCTCGAACGCACTCTTCATAATGTGTGTAGCTTAAGGTTAATGCGCTCTAATAGATCCTAGCGGTATAGAGATTTAGTATCGCGCTTTTTAGCGAGATTCGCATGGGTTAGATGGCATCGCCGGTCTATTTGTGGACTCGGATGGGGTCTATTAGAGAATGTTTAAGCTGCGTCTCGGTAGAAGCTATGTCTTTAGGGCTAATCGTTATAGTGTTGGGAGAATCGTTCTGCTGCACGCGTAAGCGAGTAGTTATTGTTCTTGTCAATCGCCGAACGTTCCGTATCAGTAATGAAGCTGATCTTTCGATAGCAAGACATAAAGTCACCTTGTATTAGGTAGGCGCTAAGTTGGACGTCTATTGTGGAGCATATGGCGTCAGAAATCGTCCAGCGCGCATGCTTCAGCTCTTAATATGGTGCTCGAATAGAAAATTACTGTACCACGCTCTCATGGATGGACTATGTGCATTTACTCCTCTCGACTCATTGTTCCGTAGATCGTCTGTCATCTGCTGAGTGCTGATGTAGATGTTCGTCCCGCTCTTCACTGTGCCCCCCCCCTTAACATCAAAGCTCACTATAAGGGTCTCTCTGAGCATGCGTCCACAGATCGTTCTTTGATCGCTGTAGTCTCGCTCACGCAGTAGTAGAGCCGATAATGTGAGAAAATGCTCTCCTGTTAGTGGGGGGTTTTTTCTAGCCACTAGTCTCTCGTGACGCCTGTGTCTGTGGTTAGATAATGCTGGATAAGCTGTTTAGCGGACGAGAACATAGTTGAGTCTTAGAGCGCGCTCTCTCTCGCTCGCTCAGCTTCTCTAGTTGTTAGACTCGTGGCTGTGAGAGCGGTATGCTTTCTGTGCAGTCTGCATGTTTTGGATATGTTTTTTTTTAGACTTGTGTTAGTTGTGGATGTAATGAGCCTTCGCGCGGTTTTCAGATCATGGCTGGCTGTGAGTGTTGTGATGAACTCGCAAGATTCAACTACACGTAGTCCTCGTGCTCAGCATCTGAAAGTCTGATGTATTCGTAGGGCAAATGACCAATTTTGACTCGCACCTTACGTAATATGAGTGTACAGTTAATCCAGTTAGACGAAACATATTTCGATGTGGCCTTTGCTATACATGTTGCAATGTAGTGCAGCTGGTATATCTAAGTGTCTACGTTTTCGTTGTTCGTCATGTAGTCCGATAGTATCAAGGTCTTGATGCGTTGATCGATTCTGACGTTCAATGATAATTACTGTCTTGGCTATCAATTCGATGTGTCGATCTATGCACGGATGGCGTTGTAGGGGGGTGGGGTTTGGGTGTCGTATGTTGATAGGACGGAACGCACTTGGCTAAGATGTAAGAGTTAAGATACGTGTCCCGCGCGCATATCGCCGTCATGGTTGGCGATTTTGTGTAGATGACATGCAGATGCAGAACAGATGTGTGTTGTAATGCGGTATAGATGGATAAGCGAGTCCTCAGTTGTCATGATGCACAAGATCTGCCTCTTCTGGCGTGCTAAGTAGTTGTCCAGATACTAGCTGGGTGGTCACTCGGAATGTGATCTGTAAAGCTAACGTCTACGTTTTGCTATGTGTTGTCTCGTGGCGCAATCGCTGTGCTGTAGTGATGTCGGGGGGGGTACTATCGTTCGTGTCGGTGCTTTATAGTTCACACTCTTAGGCGCGCCAGTGCTTCATAACTATACGCTTGAGGTGCATGAGGGTTTCGTAAGTACCTACGATTATGTCGTTATGGGTGTTTTTGCGCGGTTTTACGTTAGGATGTGAGTCGTGCTGTCATTTTCGTTACATATCGTGAGGGAGCAAGTAGGACAGGCATACGCATATACTATCTATAGGCTGTGTGGTATGTAGTAGGTAGAATTGGCGCGATACTACGAGGTGTTCGCTTGTTTACTTTAGGTGAGTATTGGTTGTACGCATAATCTGTTTTCTGTCGTCTCGCTTGAGTTTCGCGGTTCCTATATATCTTGTGCACTCGCATCTCAGACTGAACGCCTGGAAAAAACGCAAGACATCGTCAGTCTTACACTTTGGGGCGGATGTGTCTAAATAAGAGGTTAGTGGTGCTTGTTGCAGTCTGAATTGGATAGAGACGTTCCGACTGCCGCTCAGTTCTGCGGTGTGCTTTTTTACTTGGTTCTACTACATGCTTTTACGCATTGCGCGGTGTATTTTAGTGTGTTTTTACTTTATGTTTTTGTGTGATAGATCGCACTACCTATTGCTTATTTACGTCATAGTTCGGAATGGCGATGGCTTTGTGCAGGGGTGATCCTGTGACTCGTGGGCTTGAGCAATGCCGCGTCGTCACTCTGGGTATTAATTGGTGTTTGTTGCCTGGTGTAAAGAAAGAATGTGTGCCAGTCGTAGGTTTAGACGGGCGCTGTTTACGCGCAAGGATTTGGGCTCTGGCTTAGAGTAGGGTTAATCGTGCACTCTATTTGGGTTGGCCGATTTCTCGCGTCGCGGGGTGGGCGGGTGCAATTGATCTCTCGTATGTCGGTGTGTGATGATGAGCGTGATTCCGAATACCCGTTATACTCCACTGACTCTTTTAACTCTCCTGCCTCTAGTTTTTTCTCTACGCGTCTCGCACTCGCTCGTTGTTTTTCTCAATCGCTCGTTTATCGCGGCATCTCGTTTACGTCGCATAAAGTCGAACGTAGCGAGAGAAGCTCGGCGTGGTGTGTGCTCGAGTAGGTGGGACTGGAGGCGGGGTTAGGTGTCCAGAAATCCTAGCGAGCGCTGTGAACTCTGGAAGAGGTGGAAATCGCATGGAACGCATGGCCTCAGGCCTAACTTCGCTGGCATCCTGTGCAGGACGCGCGCTATCAGTCGCACGGCCGCAACGGTCGTGGCTCTTGAACGTCTTGCGCGGTGTACTTCGTCCTCGAACGCTCTAATCCCGTCGCGCGTCCGTTCAACTCCCGATCCTCCGATTCGTTCGCGATCAGTCGCCGTCGGGCCATGCGACTTGCTGCCTGTTTTTTTTTTTGTTACCTTCTTAAGACACGAGCTCCTCCTCCAATTTCTCGCCCTGCCTCCTCTCCGCCGCCGCCGTGCGGCGTGAAGAAGTATGAACGCGTTTTGTTGTATGTTTTTTGTTGTGTGGCGACGCTGGGTATCGCGCCATTTGTGTCATTCGCGTTTTATTCGTTCGGAAATGAGATGGTACCGTCAGTGAGACTAAGTACGGGCATCGTCGTTGGGTCTAGGCAGGGGTTACTGGTCGAAGAAGGTAGTAGTAGAGTTGTCTGTCTCATTGGGGATTTGTGGTGTGCACCCGGTCATCTTGAAGTTGTCGTATCGTAATTAGAACTGAGGCAGGGTTTGAGAGCGTGGGCGGTTGGGACTCGTAGTGACGTCGGGCAGAGACGCACTGCTTTAGGCGACGTATAGAGATACGTACTATATGCTCATAGTGAAGATGTATAATCAATCTAGAGTGCAGTTTGGTGAGGTTCGATGTAGGTCGAATACGTGTTAGTAAATGAAGAATTGTTGTTCTCGTGTTTGCAATGAGGGCTTCTGCACGTCGATCCTTTTGTATTTATGTGGTGTGCGTGAGGTTCGTGAGAATATGCAGAATCGCGTGGGTCGATGTAGGGTTCAGAATTTCCTCGTTTTTTCGGGTTGCGAAATACTTGTGTCAGAGATGTTAGCGTCGTGGCTCATAGGGAATTGCTCTACACATTACGTGTCTTTGATTATATGATATAGACTCACCCACCCCTCCCCCCCCCCCCCCCCATCGCTCATTAGATGTCGACGATTGCACCATAGGAGGCTGGATGAAGCTACTCATGGGGTGTGTCGCAATGCACAGGTACGAACGTTGCTCTCGTCCGAGCACGAAGTTTAGGCTGTGAAGGCCAATGTATTTTCTACGTGGGCAGCTCGTCAATGTCTTGATCGTGAGGGGACGTAAAGATTTGTGAGAACGTTGGCTGTTCTTTCTATAAGTGGGATTATTTCAATCTCCTCGTCGTTACGAATATAGGCATATGGGAGCTTGGCGGAAGTCGCTACGACGAAAGTACTGTGTGAGCAAACTTGCCTGCGGGAAGGCTCCGGAGTCTTGCTGTTGGAGATACGGGATCTCGCGCCCTTCTGCCACAAGGTGAATTAGTCAGAGAATGTCTTCGTACGATACGTGTAGGATAGACTAACAGGAATTGAAAGATAAAAGAGATAGGTTGTTTTCTGCGCTTCTAGACGCGTAGTGAGAACTGATATCGCAGATAGAAATGAAGTCATGATTGAGAGATTACATGTAAGGCAAGACTATCGAGACACGTACTTGAAATTGCTACTGTTCTAGGCAAGTAATGTAGTCACTGAGATCTTGAAAAAATCTTACACTCTGTTTTGAGTAACGTTTGTCACATGACCACTCGTAATCGTATCGTCCACTCTCTATTCCCCCCCCCCCCCCCCCGCCCCCCCCAGCTCCCCCCCACACCGCCACCCCTTTTCCCCCCCCCAAGTACTTCGTGTAAAATGCATTATCTTCGTTTTCTTAGAAGCTACGCAAGACGCTCGATTATGCAGATTGCGGTTTTTGCGGATTAATATCAGGGTGACATACTGATTGTTGTTTCTTTTATGTGCTTCTTTTCCTTCGGTATGTAACCGCATTTCTCCGTTTTTGTCTGCATGTGTGTGTGTTTTAGACCTCTGATAGAGCTTATTAGGTACGGTAAGCTTTAGTGTATATGCTCGTGTGCTGGGGTTCTGGCGTGATGCAGGGTGGCTCGAGGGATCGTTCTCGCGCATATGTCCTCGTCGGTTGGCGGTCTGTCATCGCATGACTGTTTCGTCTTCTCTATGTGTCAGCATTGGTCATCATTAGTCGATGGTACTCAAGCTGGTAACGCAATCTCTCTCGCATGTTTAGATTCAAGAAGTCGGCTCAGGCGCGGAGATCAGTGTAGTTGATACTTACTCTCTAGTTGGCGCATTCTGTGGTTGTAGAATTTATTTATTTTGTGTGTCTTTGTTTTTTTATTAACGTGCGTAAATCCGCGAATCCTCGCGTGCTTTCTTCATCATCATTTGTATGAACCGGTCTAACATGGTTTTAGTATCGAACTCTTGTAGACATCGCTACTCTAGCGCATTAGCTGATTCCATATAGGCGATTCGCTATGCTACGTCTTCTCATTAGGTATTTGTTCTATGTGTTTAAATAGTTGTTGCATCAATATAGAACTTGTGTTGTTGTTGAGCTTCATTTGCTCATATTTATTTTTTTGTCTTTATTTGATTTAAATAGTTTTGCACAATAACCTTTAGATCTTCGTGAATTAGACTACGCGGCTAACCTCACATGCTACATGATGTGTGTTACGCCGCTGGCTGGTTCGCAATTTCTCTTCGCTTTAGGTTCGATTGTGCTATGGTCTGGTTTCGGTCGTCGGAATCGTGGCATTTTCCCGCTTTCTGCGACGTCTGGGTTTGTAGGGCGCAGAGCATGTAATATGTGAAACAGGTATGCCCATAGTGGCTACATGGGGGCAGGTTTGTTTGGTTTCAGAAGTCTCGTGGCGTGTGCGTTCATAGTTCTTTCGAGATCTGTAGCGATTTGTACTGCGTGCTTTTCTTAAAGTCCACTCTGACAAACTCTAGGTGTTTATTGGTACGCGATATTGATTATGTTAGGAAAGCTTAGGGTAAGGTTTGGAGAGTTAGGTTTGTTGAGAAGTTAAATGATGGTAATGCGCTTCGGCTACTCCAATTCCGACTTGAGGGTTTTGTCTCTGGTTATGTGAGGGTATAAGTGTATGTAATTACAAATTATTCACAATTTGAAAGCTTGATCTCTATTGTAGAGGAAGAGAGATCGAAGATAAAGTCGATCGGTGTACTCGTGAGCAGGTTAAGAGTTGGCTAAGTTCCGCAACTCCTTACCTTTGGCTGGTATAAAGTGAAAGGAAAACGCTGGTCTCTATGAGTGGGTTTCTTCTCAAATGCTCTTCGTTCCAGTGCCCATCTTTTGCGAATAAATGGACGCATGGGTACGTCGTTGGTGCACAGCTCAGTAAGCTCTCTTATAGACGGTTTTTTAGTGCCCTTAGAGCAAGTATCATTTTTGGATATTTTAGGAAAAGTCTTCGTCGGAATTTCGTTGCGTTCCGCTGGTGTTTGTGACCATGCAGATGTTTCATATGCTCGTTGGGAAAGCGCGTAAGTGTCATGTTTTCCGGAATGTTGTAGGGGAATGCCATGGGTAGAATAAAGTCAAGTCTATGGTACCTCACGATGGGCGCTTGGGCTGACTTAGAGTTGTATTAGGGTCCACCGTTGTTAAGATAATAGAATTCACAATGTTTGTTAAAAGTTTCGCCATTTACTGAGAGGCACTAGCTTGTTGTTAAGTACTCTTGCATAGAGTGAGAAAGCTTGAGACTTATGTAGGGTGGTTGGTGAAATGTTTAAGTAGTGGTAAAGTTTGGTGGGGGAATATGTAGGAATTGGATAGGTTATTGGTGGGTTTAAAAATGTTGAGGAGTGGTATAAGTGAGAGATGGAGTGTTGGATTGGTATGAGATTGGAGAGTTAGTTATGGGTTTAAAATGTTATGAGTGTTATAAGTTTTTTGGAGGGGGGAGGAGAGAGAGCGAGAGGGGAATTATTATTATTGGTTTGAAAATGTAAGATGGTAAAGTTTGTGGGATATGTAGGGAGATTGGAAGTTTATTATTTGTTTAAGATGTTAGGAGTGGTATAAGTTTTTGGAATGGAATAGTGGTTTATGAGATTGGGATTATGAAGTGTGGTTTAAAATTGTTGATGTAATGGTATAAGTTTTGATGTTTAGGATTCTGGTAATGCGAGTTTGCCCACGAGTTATTATTGGTCAGTTTTCGAATGATTAATGAGGGTTAGAAAACCCCATGAAGAGCGTTATTATGGGTTTAAAAAGTGTGTAGGAGTTTGTAGGAATTTTGGGGAATATGTTATGGGATGTATATTACACCTAAGAATGTGAGTTTGCCACGAGTACATGCTCAGAATTTCGGATCAGGATTGAAACCCCCCCATAGAGAAGTTCATATATACGCCCAAAATTGAGTGCTCCCACGAGTACCATGCCAGATTCGAACGAACGAGGGATTGAAACCCCATGAGAGCGTTCTATTACGCCTAAAGAGTGCGAGCTTGCCACGAGTACATGCTCAGATTCGAACGAACGAGGATTGAAACCCCATGAGAGCGTTCTATTACACCAAGAGAGTGCGAGTTGCTTGCCACGAGTACATGCTCAGATTCGAGATACGAGGATTGAAACCCCATGAGAGCGTTCTACTTATTTACGCCAAAGATGCGAGCTTGCCACGAGTACATGCTCAGATTCGAACGAACGAGGATTGAAACCCCATGAGAGCGTTCTATTATTACGCCCTAAAGAGTGCGAGCTTGCCACGAGTACATGCTCAGATTCGAAACGAACGAGGATTGAAACCCCATGAGAGCGTTCTATTACGCCCAAAGAGTGCGAGTTTGCCACGAGTACATGCTCAGATTCGAACGAACGAGAGGATTGAAACCCCATGAGAGATTTTTATTACAACCCTAAAGAGTGGGAGCTTGCCACGACAGTACATGCTCAGATTCGAACGAACGAGGATGAAACCCCAATGAGAGCGTTCTATTACGCCAAAGAGTGCGAGCTTGCCACGAGTACATGCTCAGATTCGAACGAACGAGGATTGAAAACCCCATGAGAGCGTTCTATTACGCCCAAAGAGTGCGAGCTTTGCCACGAGTACATGCTCAGATTCGAACGAACGAGGATTGAAACCCCATGAGAGCGTTCTATTACGCCCAAAGAGTGCGAGCTTGAGTTTGCCACGAGTACATGCTCAGATTCGAACGAACGAGGATTGAAAACCCATGAGAGAGCGTTCTATTACGCCTAAGAGTGCGAGCTTGCCACGAGTACATGCTCAGATTCGAACGACGAGGATTGAAACCCCATGAGAGCGTTCTATTACGCCCAAAGAGTGCGAGCTTGCCACGAGAGTAAGTAATGCTCAGATTCGAACGAACGAGGATTGAAACCCCATGAGAGCGTTCTATTACGCCCTAAGAGTGCGAGATTTGCCACGAGTACATGCTCAGATTCGAACGAACGAACGAGGATTGAAAACCCCCATGATGAGAGCGTTCTATTACGCCCAAAAGAGTGCGAGCTTGCCACGAGTACATGCTTCAGATTCGAACGAAACGAGGATTGAAAACCCCCATGAGAGCGTTCTATTACGCCTAAGAGTGCGAGAGCTTGCCACGAGTACATGCTCAGATTCGAACGAACGAGGATTGAAACCCCATGAGAGCGTTCTATTAGCGCCGCCCAAAGAGTGCGAGTTTTGCCACGAGTACATGCTCAGATTCGAACGAACGAGGATTGAAACCCCATGATGAGAGCGTTCTATTTACCCCCAAAGAGTGCGAGCTTGCACGAGAGTACATGCTCAGATTCGATTCGAACGAGGATTGAAACCCCATGAGAGCGTTCTATTACGCCAAAGAGTGCGAGATTTGCCACGAGTATGCATGCTCAGATTCGAACGAACGAGGATTTGAAACCCCATGAGAGCGCGTTCTATTACGCCCAAAAAGTGCGAGTTTGCCACGAGTACATGCTCAGAGATTCGAACGAACGAGGATTGAAACCCCATGAGAGCGTTCTATTACGCCCAAAGAGTGCGAGTTTGCCACGAGTACATGCTCAGATTCAGATTCGAACGAACGAGGATTGAAACCCCATGAGAGCGTTCTATTACGCGCCCAAAGAGTGCGAGCTTTTGCCACGAGTACATGCTCAGATTCGACGACGAACGAGGATTGAAACCCCATGAGAGCGTTCTATTACGCCCAAAGAGTGCGAGCTTTGCCACGAGTACATGCTCAGATTCGAACGAACGAGGATTGAAACCCCATGAGAGCGTTCTATTACGCCCAAAGAGTGCGAGTTTGCCACGAGTACATGCTCAGATTCGAAACGAACGAGGATTGAAACCCCATGAGAGCGTTCTATTACGCCCAAAAGAGTGCGAGCTTGTGCTTGCCACGAGTACATGCTCAGATTCGAAAACGAAACGAGGATTGAAACCCCATGAGAGCGTTCTATTACGCCTAAGAGTGCGAGCTTTGCCACGAGTACATGCTCAGATTCGAACGAACGAGGATTGAAACCCCCATGAGAGCGTTCTATTACGCCCAAAGAGTGCGAGCTTTTGCCACGAGAATTACATGCTCAGATTCGAACGAACGAGGATACCCCCCATGAGAGCGTTCTATTACGCCCAAAAGAGTGCGAGTTTGCCACGAGTACATGCTCAGATTCGAACGAACGAGGATTGAAACCCCATGAGAGCGTTCTATTAACCCTAAAGAGTGCGAGCTTGCCACGAGTACATGCTCAGATTCGAACGAACGAGGATTGAAAACCCCATGAGAGCGTTCTATTACGCCCAAAGAGTGCTTTTGCCACGAGTACATGCTCAGATTCGAACGAACGAGGATTGAAACCCCATGAGAGCGTTCTATTACGCCCAAAGAGTGCGAGCTTGCCACGAGTACATGCTCTCAGATTCGAAAACGAACGAGGATTGAAACCCCATGATGAGAGCGTTCTATTACGCGCCCAAAGAGTGCGAGTTTGCCACGAGAGTACATGTTCAGATTTCGAACGAACGAGGATTGAAAACCCCATGAGAGCGTTCTATTTACCCCAAAGAGTGCGAGCTTGCCACGAGTACATGCTCAGATTCGAACGAACGAGGATTGAAACCCCATGAGAGAGCGTTCTATTACGCCAAAAAGAGTGGAGAGTTTGCCACGAGTACATGCTCAGATTCGAACGAACGAGGATTGAAACCCCATGAGAGCGTTCTATTACGCGCCCTAAGAGTGCGAGCTTGCCACGAGTACATGCTCAGATTCGAACGAGAACGAGGATTGAAACCCCATGAGAGCGTTCTATTACGCCCTAAGAGAGTGCGAGTTTTCCCACACGAGTACAATGCTCAGATTCGAACGAACGAGGATTGAAACCCCATGAGAGCGTTCTATTACGCCCAAAGAGTGGTGAGTTTGCCACACGAGTTACATGCTCAGAGATTCGAACGAACGAACGACGAGGATTGAAAAACCCCATGAGAGCGTTCTATTACGCCCAAAGAGTGCGAGCTTGCCACGAGTACATGCTCAGATTCGAACGAACGAGGATTGAAAACCCCATGAGAGAGCGTTCTATTACGCCCAAAGAGCGAGTTTGCCACGAGTACATGCTCAGATTCGAACGAACGAGGATTGAAACCCCATGAGAGCGTTTCTATTACCAAAGAGTGCGAGCTTGCCACGAGTACATGCTCAGATTCGAAACGAACGAGGATTGAAACCCCATGAGAGCGTTTATTACGCCCAAAGAGTGCGAGTTTGCCACGAGTACATGCTCAGATTCGAACGAACGAGGATTGAAACCCCATGAGAGCGTTCTATTACACCAAAAGAGTGCGAGTTTGCCACGAGAGTACATGCTCAGATTCGAACGAACGAGGATTGAAACCCCATGAGAGCGTTCTATTACGCCCAAAGAGTGCGAGTTTTGCCACGAGTACATGCTCAGATTCGAACGAACGAGGAGGATTGAAACCCCATGAGAGCGTTCTATTACGCCCAAAGAGTGCGAGTTTTGCCACGAGTACATGCTCAGATTCGAACGAACGAAGGATTGAAACCCCATGAGAGCGTTCTATTACGCCTAAAGAGTGCGAGTTTGCCACGAGTACATGCTCAGATTCGAATTCGAACGAACGAGGATTGAAACCCCATGAGAGCGTTCTATTACGCCCAAAGAGTGCGAGTTTGCCACGAGTACATGCTCAGATTTCGAACGAACGAGGATTGAACCCCATGAGAGCGTTCTATTACGCCTAAAGAGTGCGAGCTTGCCACGAGTACATGCTCAGATTCGAACGAACGAGGATTGAAACCCCATGAGAGCGTTCTATTCAAAGAGTGCGAGCTTGCCTACACAGTACGATTACAGATTGAAATCGAACGAGACGAGGATTGAAACCCCATGAGAGCGTTCTATTACGCCCCAAAGAGTGAGTGGAGTTTTGCCACGAGTACATGCTCAGATTCGAACGAACGAGGATTGAAACCCCATGAGAGCGTTCTTTTTACGCCCAAAGAGTGCGAGTTTGCCACGAGTACATGCTCAGATTCGACGAACGAAGAGGATTGAAACCCCATGAGAGCGTTCTATTACGCCCAAGAGAAAGAGTTGCGAGTTTGCCACGAGTACATGCTCAGATTCGAACGAACGAGGATTGAAACCCCCCATGAGAGCGTTCTATTACGCCCTAAGAGTGCGAGAGTGCCGAGCTAGTTTGCCACGAGCTACATGCTCAGATTCGACGAACGAACGAGGATTGAAACCCCATGAGAGCGTTCTATTACGCCCTAAGAGATGCGAGTTTGCCACGAGTACATGCTCAGATTCGAACGAACGAGGATTGAAACCCCATGAGAGCGTTCTATTACGCCAAAAAGAGTGCGAGTTTGCCACGAGTAGTACATGCTCAGATTCGAACGAACGAGGATTGAAACCCCATGAGAGCGTTCTATTACGCCAAAGAGTGCGAGTTTGCCACGAGTACATGCTCTCAGATTCGAACGAACGAGGATTGAAACCCCATGAGAGCGTTCTATTACGCCCAAAGAGTGCGAGTTTGCCACGAGTACATGCTCAGATTCGAACGAACGAGGAGGATTGAAACCCCATGAGAGCGTTCTATTACCCCCTAAGAAGTGCGAGTTTGCCACGAGTACATGCTCAGATTCGAACGAACGAGGATTGAAACCCCATGAGAGCGTTCTATTACGCCCAAAAAGAGTGCGAGTTTGCCACGAGTACATGTTCAGATTTCGAACGAACGAGGATTGAAACCCCATGAGAGCGTTCTATTACGCCCTAAGAGATGTGCGAGCTTTGCCACGAGTACATGCTCAGATTCGAACGAACGAGGATTGAAACCCCATGAGAGCGTTCTATTACGCCCAAAGAGTGCGAGCTTTGCCACGAGTACATGCTCAGATTCGAACGAACGAACGAGGATTGAAACCCCATGAGAGCAAGCGTTATTACCCAAAGAGTGCGAGTTTGCCACGTACATGATTCAGATTCGAACGAACGAGGATTGAAACCCCATGAGAGCGTTCTATTACGCCCAAAGAGTGCGAGTTTGCCACGAGTACATGCTCAGATTCGACGAACGAGAGGATTGAAACCCCATGAGAAGCGTTCTTTCTATTACGCCCCAAAGAGTGGAGTTTTGCCACGAGTACATGCTCAGATTCGAACGAACGAGGATTGAAAAACCCCATGAGAGCGTTCGTTCTATTACGCCCCAAAGAGTGCGAGCTTGCCACGAGTACATGCTCAGATTCGAACGAACGAGGATTGAAACCCCATGAGAGCGTTCTATTACGCCAAAGAGTGCGAGCTTGCCACGAGTACATGCTCAGATTCGAAGATTCGAACGAGGATTGAAACCCCATGAGAGCGTTTTCTATTACGCCTAAAAGAGTGCGAGTTTTGCCACGAGTACATGCTCAGATTCGAACGAACGAGGATTGAATCCCCATGAGAGCGTTCTATTACGCCCAAAGAGTGCGAGTTTGCCACGAGTACATGCTCAGATTCGAAACGAACGAGGATTGAAACCCCATGAGAGCGTTCTATTACGCCTAAGAGTGTGCGAGAGCTTGCCAAGAGTAAATGCTCAGATTCGAACGAACGAGGATTGAAACCCCATGAGAGCGTTCTATTACGCCTAAAGAGTGCGAGTTTGCCACGAGTACATGTCATGCTCAGATTCGAACGAACGAGGATTGAAACCCCATGAGAGCGTTTCTATTACGCCCCTAAGTGCGAGAGTTTGCACGAGTAGCCACGAGTACATGCTCAGATTCGAACGAACGAGGATTGAAACCCCATGAGAGCGTTCTATTACGCCCAAAGAGTGCGAGTTTGCCACGAGTACATGCTCAGATTCGAACGAACGAGGATTGAAACCCCGTGAGAGCGTTCTATTACACCAAAGAGTGCGAGTTTGCCACGAGTACATGCTCAGATTCGAACGAACGGGATTGAAGCCCCATAAGAGCGTTCTATTACGCCCAAAGAGTGCGAGAGTTTGCCACGAGTACATGCTCAGATTCGATTCGAACGAACGAGGATTGAAACCCCATGAGAGCGTTCTATTACGCCTAAGTGCGAGCTTGCCACGAGTACATGCTCAGATTCGAACGAACGAACGAGGATTGAAAACCCCATGAGAGCGTTCTATTACGCCCAAAGAGTGCGAGTTTGCCACGAGTACATGCTCAGATTCAGATTCGAAACGAACGAGGATTGAAACCCCATGAGAGCGTTTCTATTACGCCCAAAGAGTGCGAGCTTGCCCACGAGTACATGCTCAGATTCGATCGAACGAACGAGGATTGAAACCCCATGAGAGCGTTCTATTACGCCCAAAAAGAGCGAGAGCTTGCCACGAGTACATGCTCAGATTCGAACGAACGAGGATTGAAACCCCCATGAGAGCGAGAGCGTTCTATTACGCCCCAAAGAGTGCGAGTTTGCCACGAGTACATGCTCAGATTCGAACGAACGAGGATTGAAACCCCATGAGAGCGTTCTATTACGCCCAAAAGAGTGCGAGCGAGCTTGCCACGAGTACATGCTCAGATTCGAACGAACGAGGATTGAAACCCCATGAGAGCGTTCTATTACGCCCAAAGAGTGCGAGTTTGCCACGAGTACATGCTCAGATTTCGAACGAACGAACGAGGATTGAAACCCCATGAGAGCGTTCTATACGCGCCAAAGAGTGCGAGTTTGCCACGAGTACATGCTCAGATTCGAACGAACGACGGATTGAAACCCCATGAGAGCGTTCTATTACGCCCAAAAGAGTGCGAGCTTGCCACGAGTAGTACATGCTCAGATTCGACGAACGAACGAGGATTGAAACCCCCATGAGAGCGTTCTATTACGCCCAAAGAGTGCGAGTTTGCTAATTCGCCACACGAGTACATGCTCAGATTCGAACGAACGAGGATTGAAAACCCCATGAGAGCGTTCTATTACGCCTAAGAGTGCGAGTTTTGCCACGAGTACATGCTCAGATTCGAACGAACGAGGATTGAAACCCCATGAGAGCGTTCTATTATTACCTAAAGAGTGCGAGCTTGCCACGAGTACATGCTCAGATTCGAAAGAACGAGGATTGAAACCCCATGAGAGCGTTCTATTACGCCCAAAGAGTGGGAGTTTGCCACGAGTACATGTTCAGATTCGAACGAACGAGGATTGAAACCCCAGAGAGCGTTCTATTACACCTAAGAATGCGAGTTTGCCACGAGTATATGCTCAGATTCGAACGAAAGAGGATTGAAACCCTATGAGAGCGTTCTATTACGCCCAAAGAGTGATTGTTTGCCACGAGTACATGTTCAGATTCGAACGAACGAGAATTGAAACCACATAAGAGCGTTCTATTACGCCCAAAGAGTGCGAGCTTTTGCCACGAGTACATGCTCAGATTCGAACGAACGAGGATTGAAACCCCATGAGAGCGTTCTATTACGCCCAAAGAGCGAGCGTTTGCCACGAGTACATGCTCAGATTCGAACGAACGAGGATTGAAAACCCCATGAGAGCGTTCTATTACGCCCTAAGAGTGCGAGCTTGCCACGACGAGTACATGCTCAGATTCGAACGAACGAACGAGAGGATTGAAACCCAATGAGAGCGTTCTATTACGCCCAAAGAGTGCGAGTTTGCCACGAGTACATGCTCAGATTCGAACGAACGAGGATTGAAACCCCATGAGAGCGGTTTATTACGCCCAATGAGTGCGAGTTTGCCACGAGTACATGCTCTGATTCGAAACCGAACGAGGATTGGAACCCCATGAGAGCTTTTCTATTACGCCTAAGAGTGCGAGCTTGCCACGAGTACATGCTCAGATTCGAACGAACGAGGATTGAAACCCCATGAGAGCGTTCTATTACGCCCTAAGAGTGCGAGTTTGCCACGAGTACATGCTCAGATTCGAACGAACGAGGATTGAAACCCAATGAGAGCGTTCTATTACACCTAAGAATGAGAGTTTGCCACGAGTACATGCTCAGATTCGAACGAACGAGGATTGAAACCCCATGAGAGCGTTCTATTACACCTAAGAATGCGAGTTTGCCACGATTACATGCTCAGATTCGAACGAACGAACGAGGATTGAAACCCAATGAGAGCGTTCTATTACGCCCAAAGAGTGCGAGTTTGCCACGAGTACATGCTCAGATTCGAACGAACGAGGATTGAAAACCCCATGAGAGCGTTCTATTACGCCCAAAGAGTGTGCGAGCTTGCCACGAGTACATGCTCAGATTCGAACGAACGAGGATTGAAACCCCATGAGAGCGTTCTATTACGCCCAAAGAGTGAGGAGTTTGCCACGAGTACATGCTCAGATTCGAACGAACGAGGATTGATTGAAACCCCATGAGAGCGTTCTATTACGCCCAAAGAGTGCGAGTTTGCCACGAGTAGTACATGCTCAGATTCGAAACGAACGAGGATTGAAACCCCATGAGAGCGTTCTATTACGCCAAAAGAGTGCGAGCTTGCCACGAGTACATGCTCAGATTCGAACGAAACGAGGATTGAAACCCCATGAGAGCGTTCTATTACGCCCAAAGAGTGCGAGTTTGCCACGAGTACATGCTCAGATTTCGAACGAACGAGGATTGAAACCCCATGAGAGCGTTCTATTACGCCCAAAAGAGTGCGAGCTTGCCACGAGTACATGCTCAGATTCGATACGAACGAGGATTGAAACCCCATGAGAGCGTTCTATTACGCCCAAAGATGAGTGCGAGTTTGCCACGAGTACATGCTCAGATTCGAACGAACGAGGATTGAAACCCCATGAGAGCGTTCTATTACCCAAAGAGTGCGAGTTTGCCACGAGTACATGCTCAGATTCGAACGAACGAGGATTGAAACCCCATGAGAGCGTTCTATTACGCCCTAAGAGTGCGAGCTTGCCACGAGTACATGCTCAGATTCGAACGAACGAGGATTGAAACCCTATGAGAGCGTTCTATTACGCCCAAAGAGTGCGAGCTTGCCACGAGTACATGCTCAGATTCGAACGAACGAGGATTGAAACCCCATGAGTACATGCTCAGATTCGAACGAACGAGGATTCAAACCCCATGAGAGCGTTCTATTACGCCCAAAGAGTGCGAGCTTCCCACGAGTACATGCTCATATTCGAAAACGATTGAAACCCCATGAGAGCGTTCTATTACGCCCAAAGAGTGCGAGCTTTGCCACGAGTACATGCCTCAGATTCGAACGAACGAGGATTGAAACCCCCATGAGAGCGTTCTATTACGCCAAAGAGTGCGAGCTTGCCACGAGTACATGAGTACATGCTCAGAGATTCGAACGAACGAGGATTGAAACCCCATGAGAGCGTTTCTATTACGCCCAAAGAGTGCGAGTTTGCCACGAGTACATGCTCAGATTCGAAACGAACGAGGATTGAAACCCCATGAGAGCGTTCTATTACGCCCAAAGAGTGCGAGCTTGCCACGAGTACATGCTCAGATTCGAACGAACGAGGATTGAAACCCCATGAGAGCGTTCTATTACGGGCCCAAAAGAGTGCGAGCTTTGCACGAGTACATGCTCAGATTCGAAACGAACGAGGATTGAAACCCCATGAGAGCGTTCTATTATAACGCCCAAAGAGTGCGAGCTTGCCACGAGTACATGCTCAGATTCGAACGAACGAGGATTGAAACCCCATGAGAGCGTTCTATTACGCCCAAGAGTGCGAGTTGCCACACGAGTACATGCTCAGATTCGAACGAACGAGGATTGAAACCCCATGAGAGCGTTCTATTACGCCTAAGAGTGCGAGCTTTGCCACGAGTACATGCTCAGATTCGAACGAACTTTATATTGAGTTCTGGTATTGGTTTTTAGTTCCTCAAAACCGGGTTGAAAAATTTGATATTTTATATTGAGTACCGGAACCCAATATTGAGTTCCTCAAAATCCGAGAGTACCAATTTTGCAAATTGAATTGTGTACCGGTACCAGGTTTCAGTACCGGTACTGATTGGAGTAGTTCCGGTACTGAAACATCCGAGTACCAAAACTCAACGTTAGGAAAATCCTGTTATGTCTTTTGCGTACCGGTATGAAACTCCGAGTATCGGTACTCAATGTGCAGATTTTCTAATCCGACTCTAATCCGACTCTAATTGATTCTAAAGTCTATAAATACAATGTTAGGGTTCTCTATGACGTTGAAACACTCAGAATTCACAAGAGAGCAACCCTAGAGGCTAGGTTTTTTTGTTCTAAACCCTACTTCATCAAATTAGCCTCTTTTAGGTCAATTCGAGATTTCGTCATTCAATATGCATATGTCGAATTGATCTACGATTTGCTTAGAGACTTTTTCCTCTGGTTCTTCAACGGTTTTCTAAGCAAAGGATCACCATAGAAACGATAATTTTCTCTTTGTGAGAGGTGTCGTGGATTCAACATGATAAAGGCGATTCGTGGATTCGAATCGTGAGTGCTCGTGGATTCGAGTGGCATCTGTGGATTCGGACGTGGGGCGTTGACAATCCGGCGGCGTGCATGAGATCCGCAGGAGATAAAGGAGAGGTTAAGTCCGTGGAGTCGGTAATCACCTTGTAATCTTTTATTCTTATTGGATTGTTTTTCGCGTGTTGGTCCCGTGGGTTTTTTACTCCTAATTGGAGTTTTCCCACATAAATCTCGGTGTGATTTTTATTTTTCGTATTTATTTTTATTGCATCGAGTTTGTGGCTTGGCCGTCATACCTATTCACCCCCTTCTAGGTATTGATAGTATCTAGATAGATCCTAGGGTTCCCCATAACTTACAAGTGATATCAGAGCAGGGATCTAAAATTTTCTATCATAATAGGTGAAGGTGGTAATATTAATAGGCCTCATCTTTTTGATGGGACCAATTATGCATGTTGGAAAGTCCGGATGAGAGCCTTTCTCATCGCAATTGATGAGCATGTATGGCAAGTCGTTGAATTCGGATGAAAACATCCAACCGAATTAAACGGAGATGCAACTGTTCCAAAGCCACAGAATAAGTGGTCGAAGGATGAGAACGAGGCTTCTTCTTACAACGGAAAGGGAATAAATGGCTCTAACTCAGACAGAGTTTTCACGCGTTTCGGCGTGTGAAACGGTTAAAGAGATTTGGGACACTCTATAAGTTACAAGTCAATTTGATTCTATTCGAATGGAGGAGTATGAATCTTTTACTGATTATTTTACTAGACTCCAAGATATCATAAATACATGTGCTAACTTGGGAGAGAAGATTTCAGAACCCAAAGTTGTAAGAAAAAATTTGAGAACTCTTCCCGAAAGATTTCGTTCGAAGGTTGCGGCCATTGAAACTATAAAACACCCGGATGATTTAAAAATTGAGGAATTAGTAGGTGCTTTACAAACATATGATATGACTTTTTCTACTAATCAATCTTCTTCCAAAGATTCTTCTAAAAGTACATGTGTTACACTTAAATCTACAAAGAAGGAAGATGAAGACTCGGATTCTGACGAAGAACTTTCGCTCGTCGATTTTGAACATCAATTAGCGCGTCTCACGAAGAAATTTCGTCGGAATTTTCAGAAGAACAAGACAAATAGATCTATATCCAAAACTTCTTCAAAAGGATCTTCAAGTTCAAATTTCTCAAAAAATAAGAAACTTGCAAAAGCCTCTAAAGAAAAGGATAATTTTGAAGGAGAAATCCAATGCTACAAATGCAAAAGCTACGACCATATTTCTACGGATTGTCCCACTAAGAAATTATTTAAGAAGAAGGCTTTGCAAGCAAAAACTTGAGACGATTCTACTTCTGATGAATCGACCTCAAGTGATGAAGAGAAAAATAATGTTGCTTTTAGTTCTCACACTTCTTTGCCTTTAGCTACATATTTTTTATCTATTATTTCTGACTCTTTTCTTTCTCCTTCCTTGCATGAAACGTCGAGTGATGACGGCGAAAGTGAGGGGGAGTCGGATGACGAAGGCTTAGCCGAGGCTTATGAACAACTTCTTATGGAATAAAAAAAGATGGCTAAGCACAACAAAAGGCTAAAGAAGCGATTGCTTGAGCTTGAGGATGAGAACAATGAATTGAAGAAGACGTCTAAAGCTCTTGAGGAGGAAAGGGAGTTGATATTGAACAACAACAAAATCCTCCAAGAGAAGCTAGACCAATCGGAGGTAACGATCAAATCCCACCAAGAAAAGATTGGCTT